>MQRK01195237.1:5642-19060 GCA_001938485.1 Girardia tigrina | reverse complement strand
TTTTTTCGAAAATTGATGAAAAGCTTTTCCATTTCATTGGATGAGATGGATATGTCATCAAATAAACATAATGATTCCAAGAATCTCATTAAGAGGATTGGTAGGCAAGGTTCAGGAATGTATCAATTTTTCAATCCTTCTGGCTTATGTATTTCTAAAGAAGGTACTTTTTATATATTTATTACGTATTTCAAAAATTAATTAAAACTTAATTAATATCAAATTTTTTTTATTTAGACATAAGTCTTTTTTAATCAAAAAATATAATAATTTATGACTTTAAAACTACCTCAATTGATTGGGCACGTTAAATCTTACAAGGATTTATGGACGAGCATAAAACTTGACATCTTAATTAAAATTAAAAAACTTTAATCGAATTTGAAAAATGAGTTGGGTACATCCTCTTTATTTGTAAATATTTCTGATTATCTATAGGGAGTGATAAAGTAATTTCTAGTGATTGTCCGTGAATCTTCTTATTCCTCTCGACATTCATTCATCTACGATCGTAAGGTTTATTAATTCTACGTTGATTAATGTAAAACTTCGTTTGACTTCAACATACTCTTTCTTCATAGTGCAGTACCAGCCCAGCTTATTTACACCTATGAATTATGATGACAGTATTTTATTAGTGAAAACAATAAAAATATTAATTTTTACTAATTTCATAATAAATTTGGCGAAATTAATTTTAACGAAATATGTAGTTGTATTTAGTTTCGATTCAAAGATCTCTTCCAGGATCCTTATTACAAAGTTATGTGTTTGAATAATAATTCACATAATTACAAGGTCTTGGCATATTATTTTTCAAAATAAAAAGACGAAATTTTAAAAAAAATATTTTCATTGACAATTATTTTAGACTGTATAACCGTAATTGTCGGGTCTCGGGGTTCCAATCCCGGACCATATTTACAATCCCGGGATTTCGAGATTACATTTTTTCCAATCCCGAGATCCCGGGAAAGCCCAGGATTTAGATTACATTGTGATAAGTTTATTTTTACAATACAAAAACGAACAAATAATATAAAATATTCAAGCGGAAAATAATAAATTTATAATTAAATAATAAATCGAATAAATAACATTTATTTGTGACACAGGAATCATAATCGCGAAAGATTTAATCGTAGAAAAGATAATTTTTCAAGAGTGTTATTATTCAAATTGGAGCCGATCTTATTGCATAGGTGTCCACTTGAAAGAATACTCTTTCCGATTCCACAGACGTTGGAGGAATTGTCAGTAAATATTGATATACACTCTCTAAATGGGGCCCTCGTTTGCCTGACTGTACATCAATATTCATTTCATAATAAATCCAACTTGAATAAGATACCGGCTCTGTTGTAGGTATTGTAATTGAGTTTGAAAAGACAGACGCAATAACTTCTTGTAGTAGTTCATCCGTTGTAAGATGGTCATTCTATGGTGATGACTCATTTCCTTCTTTTACACCCACTTATGTCCGGAATCCCGGGATCCCAGAATTGGAACCCCTAGTCGGGTCACAAAGAAATTATGAATTTTAAATCAGCTTATATACACAAGCAGGGACTATATAATCAATGAATAATTGTGTCATCTAAACATATAAAGAAAATATGTTCAATAGGGTTACCGAGAGACCCGTTTTGAACATTAACTTAGGATCTAAAGATCTGTTATTTAGTGCTTCAATTATTAAACTGAGCACATAGAATTTTAAAATCCTTTTTAAAATCATCACCGTCAAAATTAATAGTCAATGGAAATAAGAATTTGAATAATAAATATTATTTACTTTAAATGTCATTTAAAATATATTCTTATGATATTATAGACCATGATTGGTCATTAAGTCGATCGAGATCTACAGATCAATGACAGTCTGGGATCGGGTTGATCTCGCTACAGTGTATTAGATTATTTATTTATTATAATAAAAAATTCTGTTTTAATAGGAGTAGATAATATAATAAATTTAAAAATAATTTCCCGTAACCAAAAAATTGAAGGTATGTTTAGCAATAAATCTTCAACACATTTAGGATTGTGTTCAATTCTCATTTATCAATATGCATGCAATGAGTGTAATAACACATATATTGGCGAGACTTCGCGTCATCTCTGTAAGAGAATCCAGGTACACAGTCGTGAGGAAAGTGGAAGTAATATTGCTGGACATAGTAAACATCGTAAAGGGGACATAAACATTTATAATTTTAAAATTCTGTGCATTTAATTTAAGAATTATTGGGAGGGAGTGAAATGTGAAGCGTTTGGATGTTAAAATTAACGTTCAGAATACACTCTTGCCAACTTTATTGAAAGTTTTTAAATGATTTATTGATGACGTATTGATTACATAATCACTGGCGGCAGTATATAAGTACATTTCAGTTTTAAAAATTCAGTTATTCTGAAGATGACGGTCAATCCGTCTGTGAGGAATATTTTAAATTGTTTGAATGTGTAAATGTATGGATGCTGTATTTTGATTTAAGTATGTTGAATTTAGATTATCCAACCCAGATGGAAATTGGTATTTTTTTATTAAGTTAAAAGTGATTGACTATTCGAACATAATTAAAATAATCATTTTATAAGTTCATATCTTTAATTTCAGAATTAAAATTAAGTTTAATAATTTTTAGTAAAATTTAAAATAAATGCATTTTTAATAATTTGATGTCATTTTTATTATTTTGGGACTTATTGAAAAAGGGTAAAAATTAATATTTTTAATTAATATTTTTAGAGGTTAAATATTTTAAAAAATAATTTAGAAAAACTGTTCGAATAATCATGATTAAAAACAGAAATAAGAAAACCAATTAGAACGATGGCAAACGATGAAAGACCTTCTGAGAGTCTTAGTGACTCTAAATATAATTGCAATAAAGATTTAAACGAGACTTGTTTAAATGTTCTTAATACCGTCGAAATTAATAAACAATTTCAATTGGCTCTTGAATATTAATTTCAATTATTTGCCACTTTCAAATTTATTTACAATTTTAATTTGATTATTCGTAAAGCAATAGATTAATACATTTTATCGAACCAGAAGTGTTTATGAAATTAGTTAGATCCTAATTAGTAGTTCTATGTACTGGGAAGGTGTAATCATTCGTCAGAATTACCGATCCAAAAGGACAAAAACTGATTATTTTCACGGCAAATGGAAATGATGTCAAGTCGATAAACATTTATCTGGCCGGTCCACAAACACTTAAATTTAAATAAAATTTTTCAACTTAAATAAATTGATCACAGCGAATAATTTTAAATAACAATGCCATATAATTAACCTTCCAAAAAATCATAAAACAATTAAAATTTTAAATCCAAAATATAATTTAAATAAAACCTGTTTCTAAACCTTCGTAAAGTTTACATTCAACAAAAGTTTAAAGTCCTTCATGATAAACATAACATATAAAGCCTCTCTTTGATGTACATCAACCCTTCAGAAAGTAACCATAAATTATGATTTCTAAAAGTATAATTATATAATACAAAATATGCTTTAAAGAATAAAATTTCAATTTCTGTATCAAATAAAAAAAATATAAAAAAATTCGAGTTTCAAAAAATAAATTTTCCGTATTAAAAAATATTTTTTTTATATTTTCACACCCTATTTATTTATTTTTGGTCTCAAGGAAGAGAAGATTGAGAGAGGTTTCATGTTTTAAAGTCTCAACCGCCCTTTCTTTTTGATTATTTATATTCTTTACTAGTTAAAAGTTCTAAACAAAAAATGTTTTCCCAATTATTTATTTTATATTTATTCCGATGTTTACAAATAAGTTATGTTTGAAAATAAAATGTAATATGAGACTTCTTTCAAATGTTAATTTTAAAATATCTTTTATTATTTTGTGAATTTTCTTTGAAAGAATGGAAATTTTTTTAAATCATGTTCGACCGTTTGAATTTCTCATTAAACAACAATTTTTAATTGTCGAAAATATATTGTTTAAATTTGTTCTATATCAACACTCTCACAAAAGAAGAAGGAGAACGATTATTCTCAATTTTATTACTACTTTTAGATTTTCTTCATTTAAATTTTTCGAATTTATATTATAAACTATTTAAGATTTTGATTAATTTTTAAAAAAAACTTATATTGAAAATATTTCTCATTTATTCAAATATATAATGTTTTGTCAAATTGAACACAGGGATGTCAATGAATCCCCTTCCTACTTTATGAAACCACTACCTTTTCTTTGAGATATCCGTGGTGTACCCTCATCCTTTAACCCTATGACTAAGTCCTGAAAAGATAACCATACGCTTCACAAGCGCATCAAATAGACGTAAATTCTAAACTTTGGTACTTACCGTATATACACAAACGTCCCACGACACAGTACAATGACGACTAAGTTGACTGAAAAGGATAGCTAAATTCACGCACCGATTAAAGAGACAACGATATGTTTATGACTCGGGCGCCTCCCCCTGAGACTTAGGATATCTATCTAGGGTTAAGATTAAATTATTGAAGATGATAATATCTTCATACAACTCAACTTATATATTTTAACGAATATCACCGCGTGTACTATCATACTATCGATTTAGGGTTCACTAGTACATCATAGCTGTCCTCAAACTCGAGTACTGCTTTTTAGCCCAACAGCCCTTTCGTACTTGCCTTGAGAGTGGATTGCTTGCCGACTGGTACTACATATTCTTGCTGGAATACAGTATTCATCTAGCTTTCGGACACTTTCGTCTAGAAATTGAATTAAACCCAATCTAGTTTCCGAGGCCCACTACATGGAAGTATGCCAGAATTTCTCACACAATGATCCCCGTTAACATTCCGTGGTACTTCTTCTATCATTTAGAACTCATTATATAAATTTTATATCCTCATCTTCATTAAAAAGGCCATTTTTAATAATTTTCTGCTGTGAAAAAAGAAAATGATTTATTTATTCATTCGTAAAATATTTCATTTTTGATGTGTCGGAATTCGATTCATTGAAGATTGCGAATGAGGAATGACAAAATTGATCATTATGACTGAAAGATTGAGTAAATTTGAGTCAGTGGATGATAGATAAAATTTATTTCATCTCGTTCTTATTAATGTATATTATTAATATTTTGTTTCAAGAAATAAAATTTTTTATTAGGAAAGAAAATATTGTTACTTTTCTCAACAAATGATGTGGAAAAATGGATTTTTTTAAATATTGTAAATATTTTTATACTCTGAATTAATATTTTTATTTCTTGAATTTTTGTTTTAAATACAAATTATATTTTTTTTCAAAATTGATTATATTCATCTTTCAATAATATTGATCTCATCTATCGATCATTGATCCAATATCGAATTCTTTCCACGCAATCCATTTGTTATTTGATCGCCACATCTCAATGAATATTATACCATATTATTTATTTTTCCTCTTTAATTTAATTTGAATCTCGTTTCATGTTGCAGCAATAAATAATTCTCTTTTTGAATAAATATACTTTTAGAATAGAATCAAAATTGATATTTTATTTTAATAAAAAATAATAATTATTACTTTATTATTTTATTTTCGTATCTAACTGAACATTTTAAATACATAAAATTTATAAAAAGTTACAAAGTTTCCTCCTTATTTTAATTTAACAATAACTCAAAGACTGAGTGCGAAAAATATTACTAATTTTAAATCTCTATAACTCCAACATAAATTCACAAATTACCAAAAACTAATCAAGTAGGCTGTTGTTTGAATAAATTAAATAAAATTCATTTTAGTATTCATTTTTAAATTTCATTTTTCATGAATATGTCATCAGAGACAGGAAGTCGCGAATTAATTATTCGTTTATTTCAAGAAAATCACCAATCAAGTCAGAAAACAATTGCCTGAAAGGCAAAGGTTTGTCAGAAAACAGTTTCTAACATTATTAAAAACTGCAATGAGAACTTGAACGTTTTTAGAAAAATCGTTTCGGGAAGAAGAAATAGTTTTTCGTGTACACAGAATGTGAAGAAAGTAATCCTCCTCTATCAGTCTGTGGGTTTAAAAACGTAAAAAGTTCAAACAGTACCAGACCGGAACGCTAACCAGAACGTAAAGGCGCAGCAGCGAACCAGGAAGTTGAAATCTGGTTTTCTTACGAAGCAAAAAATTTGCATTATGGATGATGAGACTTATGTGTTCTGTGACTTTTCCCAGCTACCGGACAAGAATTTTACTCTATTATTAAGAGAGGAGGAGTTGAAGAAAAATTTTGAAGCAAGAAAAAATCTATGTTTGCCAAAAAAAATTTTGATTGGCAGGCAATATGTGGATGCAGGAAAAGGAATAAATGCTTTGTCACATCCAGCACAATAAACACAGAAGTTTATGTGAAGGAGTGCTTACAAAAGCGTTTATTACCATTCATAAGTCAGAACGGAGGTCTTACTTTATTGTGGTCGGATTTGGCATCGTGCCTTTATGGTAAGGAAGCCAAGAAGTGGTACGCAGACAATAACGTTGATTTGGTGCAAAGAGAGGCAAACCTACCAAATTGTCCAGAGCTTCTCCCAATCAAAAGATATTGGGCCCTGATAAAAAGGCAATTAAAGACGACAAACAGGAGGGCACAGACAATTGTGGAGTTTTGGAATAAGTGGAGTAATGCAGCCAAAAACGTGTCAGAAACTACAGGAAAAGCTCACAGAATTTATTTAAAAAATAATCTTTTTTAGCTTACTAAAATTATTTTGAATTAAACACATTTTTTAAAACATTTAGTATTTTTCAATCAAAAATATGGTTTTTAAGATAGAAGATTTTAAAGTTAGTAATATGTTTTGCACCCAGTCCTTATAATATTTCTTTCCTTCAAAATAAATCATTTTTGTAGCTACAAGGTTATCTTAACTTAGTAATTATAATAAGATCAAGATTTATAATTAACGATTTATTAAAAAACATAACTAAAGTCCTTAAATAAACCTTTCCGAACTTCTTCTTCTTCTTAATCACCTTTCTAGATCGACCATTCTTATATCCACGCGATTTTTTCACTCAAATATAAAATATCTCAAAGTGAGTAATAAAATAAATCAGGATAAGAAACCTTCAAAGTATGGGGAGACTATTGAAAAACACACCATTAAACCTTTCCAAATTTTCCTCACTGGTAAAGGTATTCTAATTATGTTGATTCGAATTTATGGTATGTAAAAATTAATTTCCATCAGTCGATCAACAATAGTTTTTATTTAGGACAATTATCTGTAAAAGATACTATGCCTTTTTTATTATCGCACTGGAAACAATAGAATTTTTATCAATAAAGCGTGCACTATAATAATTTCAGTAAATTAGTTACATTTACGTAACATGAGCCGAGAGATGGATAAAGATAGACAAATTATTATATGTGACAATTGTACAGAAATGTAACACTTCTACTTAATATTTTCAAAGATAAAATTCACATTCTTCTAAAGTAAATTCACACTTTTAAGCATATCCGATTCTACTTTAAAAATTGTAAACCTTTTATTTTTAGACCAAATGATAGGATTGCTATCTCGAAACTCTGTCTTATTTGTGTATATATTTGACGATAAAATCAATGTTTTTGTGCACGATTTGGAAAGAAAGAAGAAATTCTAAAAATATGTATTCTATCGGTGTGTTATAATACTGACTGTCACCAGTCTCAAACCTGGTACAGTTGAGAGGACATATCGTTCTCTTAGATTGTCATTGGGTCAGACATTTCCGTCAAATTGCATCGATGAAATTTCGGTCTGTTTTGTGTTTAATGTGAACGCTAAAATGGAGTGGATTGTATTGCAACAAGATTGTTGTTGTTTTTATTGTTTTTATTGATTTTATTGTTACATCTCCGTTCCCTTTCAAAGTACGGAAATTGATAGCTGCAATGTTTGATTTGAGAAAATGGAATTGATCCCTTTTAATGTATTTTATTTAATTTTTAAAAAGTATGTATTAAATTAATTTTTATCCAATGACTTAGTGGTAAAATGTTTTTAACATTTTTAGACCCATATTATTCATTAAGTTAAATATGTGGTGTGGATTAACCTGATGATGGGATATTTATCGTAAAACTCGTCGTCGTATTTTTATTTCATGTATATATATTCTATTTTATTTTAATAATTGAATTTTTTGATTTTCATATAATACTTATAATGTTCAGGAACTTTATTGTATTTTTTTCTAAAAATGAAACTTTTTAATTAATATGAATAATTTGGACATATTACAGATGAAATATTCATTTGTGATAGTGGAAACCACAGGATCCAAGTCATTTCTCTTGAGGGTCACTTTCTTCGGCGTTTCGGACAATATGGAAGTGAGATCAATAATCTTAATAATCCTACATCTATTATATTAATTAAAAATGAACAATTTATTTTGGTTACTGATAGTGACTTTAGGAAAATCAAAATGTATAGCATAGATGGTCGATTTTGTAGTATATTCTCAGATGAATCAAAACTTAAATATCCATTTGCCTTAGCAAAAACACAAAATGATTATGTTGCCGTTACAGACTTAGAAACCCATTTAATAAATATTTTCACTCCTGAAGGAACTCTTATTCGATCATTTGGGGGAATAGGAGAAGAACCAAATTGTCTAAATTACCCCACCCAGATCGCAATATCCAGAGACCGCCAGATCATTGTCTCTGATAGTGGTAATAGTTCATTAAAAATATTTTCCTTTAGTGGAATACTTCTTCAAATAATACCGTCGAACGATCTATGTTTACAAAATCAAAAATCCTCTATCATTCGAGGACTAACATATGATCCAGAAGATAATGTTATAGTTATAATAAATCGAAATATATGTCTCATCATTCCCGAAACTAATCGTTTAATGAAGATTTATTCTTCCGCCGATGGATTAGTGAACCCTTGCAATTTTATCGTTAATCAATCTGGAACGAGAATAATTGTGACAGAAAGTTCAGGATTTAATGAATCGTCCTCAACCGAGGACAGTGTTCTCGTTCTCAAGTACGACCTCGACTATTTGAACACCTTCAAAAGTTTTCACTTATCTTCATCAAGACAAAATTCAAATATTAAATCCATCAGTTGCGAAAATCAATTTTTCCTGAAATCTTGACTTTATCAATTGAAATTAACTTTTATTGTTACATCTGTGATTTTTCTTTGTAAATTATTTATATTATTTTATTTCATTTTTTTTCAATAAGAATATTTATTATTTATTGCATTAAAATCAAATATTCATTTCACTTAGTTGTTATTTATTATTGTACAATACATTAGTAGATTTGTATATATGAAATATTAATATCGGAAATTTGCATCTTTAATTGTTCTATTAGGTCGTCAAATATGAAATTTGTTGAACTAAAGTCAACGTTTTTTGATAATTTACCAATACAAATATTCATTTTCTTCATCAAAGTGTGCACCCATATTATCAACATACATTTGACATTAGAGCTGTATCTTGTTGAGACCATTTAAACAAAAATTTGGTCGGTGAGAATCTATAAATTCCTGGAAGGCCATTTTTACGGCATCTTTGGAATTGAATTTTTTCCTATAAAAAAGTTTTTGAAAGTGAAGTAGAAGGGGGAGTCAATCGAGGCCAGATCTGGTGATTATGGAGGATAGTGCTAAAGTTCCAACTCATGTTCCTATAGTTTTGTCACGGTCACGCATTGCACTGGAGCAAGATGGAATAAACCTTTTTGTTTTTCTATGAGTTTCCGAATTATATCTTCCACTTGGTTGCAGTAGATATCTGTTGTGATCTACAAACCAGATTTCATGAAGTCACATAAGATTATACCTGAATCTGACTACCAAACACTCACTAGCAACTTCTTTTGAGGAATGTTATGCATTTGACTGTGTTTTGGTGCTTCATTCGTGTCCATTCAGCTTGCTAAACGTTTGCGATTATCATACGTTTCAACTTATCATCACAAGAGACGATTCCATTAAAAAAAGATCACATTTAAAACGAGAAAATATCACTAAGCAAGCTCCCAAACGCTTTTCTTTCTGATTTTTATTCAACTAATGTGGAATCCAATTTTTGACTTTTCACTTTACCAATTTGAGACAAGTATAGTTTACTTTGTAACATCAATCATTAACCAAAAAATCATCAGCATTTTGTGATGGATCCGACTTCTCAGTTACTTTAGCTCGTCATTGTCTACCTTCGTTCCTGGGAGACCCCGAGACTCATCATTGATGTTAAAATTACCATTAACGAATTTCCTAAACCAATATGAGACTGTCTGCGATGCAGTATCATTGTATCCAAATACATTATTGATGTTTCGTATGGTTTCTGATGCTGAGTTTCCAAGTAGGAACTCATACTTCATAATAGTTCAAATTCTGCCTTGTCCATTTTTTAAAATACTAATTATTAAACTAATTTATCAATAATTTTAATTAAGTTTTATTGATGTGTTCAATTGCCAAGATTTGAAGCAATCAAACAAAGGAAACTAAGTAACGAAATATCTAGTCATTGTACAATTATAGCTATTCGAATTTATTGTAATCATGCCTACAAATGTCATAATTGACAACTTAATAGATGTTCATCACCAACAAGATCAAATTTATCTCTAAACATTTCAGTGCAAGAAACATTTGACTTTAAATTTAACTGCCTCTGGTATGTAATATTCAATACACCAAAACGTTAATACTAAACCTCAAATTTTTCCAATTTTCTCGGATCCTCATCTCTATAGTACATTCTTTTCAAAAAAAATATATTTAAAAATTATTTTTAAACAAGAGTAAAATTGATAGAAAACAAAAATGTTTGATATTAAAAAAACAACCACTTTAATAAATTGTTTAGGCTCTCACAACCATTGCCAAAATTATACCACTCCAATACATATTCCCCATGAATTCAGAAATCAAGATTATTTGAAGACTTGAATTTTTGTTTAACAACCCCAAAATATATTATTTTTCTTTGCCATCGAAATGACTTTCTACAATCGGCTTGATATTATTCTTATTTATAAATATTCGGTTTCTTACTCCTTTTTATTTTGAAATTTTAGTAATTCAGCTTTAACAAAAATAAAAAATAAATAAACAAATATTTTATTTTGAGGTAAATGTGAGGTCTCATATTTGGAAATCTCGGTACACAGAGACGAAGATTGTATTTGCTATTTGAAATAAGCTTCTACAGAAATGATGAAAAAGAACAATAATAAACTTTGATTTTTTATATGTTTCATCCACTGGTATGTTTTATTCGATAATTTAATATTACGATTCAACAAAATGAACACTCTCTTTCAAAATCTATAATTTCCTCTTAACGCTTATTGGTTTCGTGATTAAGATCAAGGTTTATGACTAAATTTTATTTCTATTACAACTTTCATTATACAAACAAATTTATGAGTTTTTTTTCTGTTTGCATAAACCAGATTTTAAAATTCTAAATATAAATACAAATATCGATATACATAAATTTTATACCATTTTCCGTTCAATTTGAATATTTGTTTTTCAAATTGAACATTTTACCAATGATTCGCAACTTATCTTAATATAAATATGATTTTCAATTTTAAAATTTTAAAAAATTTAAAGTTTACCAAAAAACCCCGAACAAACCTTTTTGATACGGAACCGCATCTCTGATGAATATTAACTAGTCATCCTGACATAAACTATTTAATCCTTTTAATTTATTTTTTATTTTTATTTATTATTATTTTAACATCACTTTTATAACAATAAAACATATTTATTTTTTTGTTATTTTAAGTGCATAAACAGCATTGATCCGCCCGATCCCCGACTTGCCCCCAGGAACCGGGCGGTGGTAGCAGTCGCGCTCAATGAATTATCGAAGAGGAGCGATCTCGGTATCAATGCGTTGGGTCCATTTGTAAAACAATTCATTAATAAAGATCGTCGTGAACGCTGAATAGTCATTGAACTGTACAGCACTCGAGTCATTCTGGTGTGCGAAAAATACGGAATCTGGCTGTGATAAGGAGCGGTATCGATGATCTGCATGTTCTGAGGATCATTAAATGCGGGATACTTGCTCAACAGATTACAATAAGTAATGTAATTATCGCGATTCGTATTCGGGTTCACTCATAATAACCATCTTGTCTGACACCTTCTTCCTCGTCTGATGATTTAAAATTGACTGTATAGTATATATCAGATCCCTTAATTTAATCTTATCTGTCCGTTCAGAATTGTCAATCTGAAATGATCTAAAAGAATAATATTTATGAGGACATGCCAATTTTCGCCAGTGAGAACTGACGACAAATCCCAGGAGGAATAACGTAAAAATTCAGCTTTAAAGACATTTTGATATAAATAGTTTATTATAATTTTCTGTCACATGTATAACTTTTCAGTTCTGACCTTAAGACCCAAATTACGTTAACCAAAATCAAAATAAATACACCCAATATTAAACGTTTATTTCTGAAAATTATCATCAGATAAAATAACAATTAAGTTCGTTTATTACCAAATCAAAAACGTTTATTTACATGACATATTTAAACAAGAATCATTTCTCAATCTAGAAAAACTGAATTTTCTTAAAAAAATCGATTTTTTTATTTGATTTAAATTTAATAACTTTTGATATTTTTTATTTCTTTTTTATTTTTATTTGACTTTATTTATTTTTTCATGTATTGTATATTTGGTTTATATTCATTACAATCAAAAATAAATCACAGCAAACAAAGGCGATAAATTATCAAGATTGTCATTTAAATTGAGTTGCTTTCTTTTCATGATGAGAATGATTTAGAGGATCACTGGGTACAAATAATGATAATAACAATAAGTATAATGAAAACAACAATTTGAATCCCGAACAAACATAGTCAAAGTATTATTTTCCTAATAAAGTATAATTGTCTGTCTAAAATATATAATTATTTTCATGAAAATGTAATAATAGTGTGCATTTTTAATAAGGGATATGCAGTTGTACCGAAATTATAGAATGGGTACGTAATGTCAAAAGTTTGGGATTACCTAATTGACATTATTACAATCCAACTAGAAGGACAAACATTTGGTAAACTTTTCATAAAGGTGCAATTTTTCTACATTTTCAAAGTCACCTTGAGAGATAAAAATATATTTAAGTCTATAAGATAGTAGTTTTCTTTTTGAAAACATCGGAAGTTGAAAAAAAAACTAAACTAAACGTAGGAAATTCTTTCTTACCATATTTTAAAACTAAAATTGGTGTATAAAGGCGCTTTATAAGTTGACTGATACAAAATTATTAGGTTGTTCGATATGAAACGGGTCAAACTTCACACCTTACATTTCAATCGCGTATAACTTAACTTTGAACTATCGTATGAAAATAAATAAGGTATTTCTTGACAGATAT
>MQRK01195227.1:21126-31791 GCA_001938485.1 Girardia tigrina | reverse complement strand
CTCGATCGACTCATTTGCGAGTGCTCGCTAATCCGGGTTTTGAGATGACGATTTGTCTCTCCGATGTACGAGTTTTGACACCCGTGACAATTAAATTTATATACCAGATTAACTTGCAAGCAGCCAAGACTTCCAAAATTTCATAAAGATGGCATTCATTTGCGTTCAGTATTATCTATGGTTAATAAATCTCAATATGAAGTAACTAAATATCTTGATTGTAAATTAAATCCAATTAATTAAGGTTTTTAATTCTTTAGATAGTTTTGAATTTATTGACTTTATTTCAAATTGTAAGATTAATAGCAAAACAAAAATTATGGTTTTTTTATGTTGTTAGTCTTTTCAATGTTCATCTAAAGCAGTGTTGGGCAACCTTTTTCGAGTTGCGGCGCACTAAGCTTGAAATTTTTTTTCGCGGCGCACCTGTGGGACTCATTATAAATTTACTCGTAGGTAATTACAACTACTGTGTGTTTTACAACGATGCAAAAATATGACTAATATTGCTACAGCAATACTCCAATAACAAGTTCAATTACTTTAACGATTTTAAATATTTTAAAAAAATGTTCGCGGCGCCTCCATAATTTTTTGCGGAGCACCGGTTGCCCAACACTGCTCTAAAGGAAACGATTGATTTATGTTGCATTTTAGAAAGATAATGTTGGTAAACATTATCTTATCGATGAAGTTGCATTTCGTGCATTGTTGTGTTTTGCCACTTCTAATATTCATTTTCTTTCTAATAATGAGTGGTATAAACAGGTTGATGGTGTAGAAATGGGTTTTATATTAGCTCCAACACTGGTGTTTGATTGTAAAAATGAGGAGAAAATGAAAATGATTTGGGATGAATCAATCCTGATGAAGGTGATTACAATGAGGCTGTTGTATTGAAAAACCGGCCGAGCTAAAGCATGGATCCCCACATGGGGGGAGTGCTCGTTGAGAACCATCAGCGTCCCAGGCCTCCTAAAAAGCCTCAGGCTTAATACCGTAAAAGAGTTGAGGTGCACATAACACAAAATATAAACATAAATGATTTTAAAATTCTGTGTACTCGTTTTAAAAACTATTGGGAGAGGGTGGCCTGTGAAGCACTTTATATCAGATCTTTAGATCCTAAGATTAATGTGCAAACGGGTCTTTCGAAGACCCTATTGAGCGTGTTTATATGACATAACAATCTATTGATGACACAATCACTGCTTCCCTATATAAGTAGATTTCAAAATCTTTTTTCCTGAGACCTGATGATGACTGTTATACCGTCGAAATTAATTGTCATAAAAAATAGATGTTTATTTAACAAATGGCGTGTTTTTGTGTTTAAACATAATTTACTATCATTTTTTAATTTTCTATATAAAAATAATATTTTAATTTTTAAATTTTTAAAACATATTTATGAAAATTATTAATTTACGTATATTTATTTTTTTAATGAAAATATTTTATTTTTTAAATTTGTTGTTTATTTTAAGCTTTTATAATGTTAACAATTTTTTTTTAAATGAAATAGATTCTTTTTATATATATATTCTATTTTTTAAATTTGCATTTCTTTATAAAAAACATTTTATAATTTATTTTTACTATTTTAGAAAATGCGTTATATTTAATATTCAATTTTTTTATGTTTTAAATATTTAATTTTTTTATTATAACCCTAATTGATTTTAAAATTTGAAAAATAAATTTTACAAATATTAATAAAATTCAAAAAAAATGATTATTTTTCAAAATACTGTTTTATCTGTATGTGTTTTAATCCACTCATTTTTCTACTAAAATAATATTTTAAATAAAATAAATTTATTAAGAATATTTTCAAATTCAAAGTTAAAATATTTAATTATCATTCTACTTAATTTTTAAAATTTTCAATTTGGTTTCAGTTCTAAATAATTTTTTAAAAAGTTTAAATTTTGATCAGCGAACTAAATAAACAACCTCCTCATAGTTATATTTTTATACAGGGGTGGCCATAAGTCGCTTTACCCAGTTTTGATAATAATAAACATAAAATTCTAAATGATACAACTTTTATTTAATCAGCGTACAATAATAATTTCAAAACAAAAACTTAAATACAATTAAATCTTATCTTCAAAGTGTTGTCCTTCAGATTTAATACACAACTGGATTCTTCTCTGAACAGAGTGACAGATTCGTCGGCACAAGTCTTTATCGTTGTTCAAGGCTGCAAATTCTGTAGTGATTCTTTCCTTCAACTCGGATATGGTTAGAACATTTTGTGAGTAAACGCGTTCCTTCAGGATACCCCACATTGAATAATCACAAGGTGTCAGGTCCGGTGATCGCGGAGGCCATTCAGTGGTTCCTCTCCTGCCAATCCACATCTCAAAAGTGTTATCCAACAAGTCGCGTACATTTCTACCATAATGAGGGGGAGCACCGTCTTGCATCCAAACGTCGTTATCTGTGTCAAACTGAGGTACGGCAAAATCACGCAGCATGTCGAGATATAGCTGAGAATTGACCATTCCATCAAAGAAGTATCGACCCAGCACACCAGTTGAACGTATTCATCCCCACACACAAATTCCTGGAGAAAGATTGTTGGTCTCCCATACCAAATGAGGATTCTCAGTGGAGTAGTATACGGCATTATGCAAGTTAACGTGACCATTCAACTTAAATGAAGCTTCGTCGGTCCAAATTATTCTGTTCCTGATGTCAATGTTCTCATGGAGTTGTTACTGTAACCATTTGCAAAATTCTATGCACCTGTCATAATCCTCATCATTTATTTTATGGAGCAAACGAGGTCGCCAAACTTTCAACTCAATGTCCTTCATTATTCTACTTAAACTTGTGCGTGGTATATGCAACTGCAAACTTGCACGAACTGCAGATGTTGATGGCGCATTCTGATAGAAAGTTCTAACATTTTCTTTATTTTCATCGGTATTCATATTGTTAGGGCGCCCACTTCTTTTGTCGGTTACAGAGCCGGTCTCGTGAAACTTTTTAGCCAAGACATGAATTGATTGTCGTGATGGAGGAGCGTCATTAGGATACTCTTTTGCAAATGCTGCAGCTACAGCTCTTGGATTTCTATCATGCTTTATCCACTGCTTTACTATAAAAATTCGTTGCTGAAGTGTTAATTGTCGTGCCATGCCAATATTGCCAACAACAATGAACAAAATGAAATAATTTTAAAAAAAATAATTATTAAAACAAACAATTTTATCTGGCTTTTGTTTATAAATCATTTAGAATTTTGTGTTTATTATTATTAAACTGGGTAAAGCGACTTATGGTCACCCCTGTATATCTAACTACATACAAAAGGTTTTTTCATTTAAAATTAATATTTTTTTATTTTAAAATGAGATTGTTTTCATTTAAAATTTAGAATATTTCATTTTCTTTAGTTTTTTAATTTTAAAGCATCATTTTGTTTCCATTTTACCATTTTTTTGTCTTTTTTGGTACATTCTATTTTTGTTTTACAGTGAATCGATACATATATTGCTATTGAGTATTATAGAAATACAGGGTTCAGTAAATTAGAAACCCGATATTTCTATTTCACAATAAAAAAATAAACCCAAAATAACCTATTTCAACTATCACTTAACTGTTGAGTTAGATTAATTTATGTACAACAAAATAAACCAAAAATAATAAAGTCATCAAACAAAAGAATAAAATAACCTCTGTGGGGTATAATTTTTATAGAAAATCATAATAAATATAACTATGCAGGTACACGGTAAGTAAGATCATAATTTTTTTAAAAGTAAATATTATTTAATCGATTTATCGATTCATTGTTAATTCATTAATACAATTTGGTATGGCATTATTATTATTATTATAACGCCCATGCAGCCGCTTGATGATTTAATATATAAATATTTTAGTTGCATTGAAAAACGAAATAAACGTTATTTGAATAACTATAACGAAAGCAAAATATATTCCTGATACGAGCATTAACCAAAAGGTATCGGAAATAACGTTCGTGGTGACATATATCGTTTCACCATTATATTCGAATTTACCGAAACATCGAGTCCGACGATTTTTCGATAGCATTGAACAATCTTTTGAAATTGAAAAAAAAATTAAATACATAAATATAAAAGACACTCGAGATCAAAACTGAAACCAGAAGATTGAGACAAAATAACAAGGTTCAGTACACTCACGCAAAAAAATTACAGACAAATACATTCGGCAAAAGAACACAACATACTACCACAAATTATACGATGGACAATAATAATCATGCACGTCCCCGAATACATCACGTGTAGACACAGCACCCAAAAAAATGAAATCTAATACAACCAACCATTTCTGTGTATCTCATACCATTACATTTTAATGTGTAATTTACTTTTGTATCTTTTATTAGTCATAATTATCTACAGATAAAATTTATTTTATTATTTTTAATTTTTCTACTTGTATTTTTATTAATTTTTAAACCACTGTTTTCAAATTTTGAAAGATATTTTTTTAATTTTATATATTTTTTAAAATGAATAATTAAATAATAATGGTAATATAAATAATATTTTATTACTCGTATATGATAATGTTTAAATATTAAGTAATATTAATAAAATATAACTGCTTTAAAGTTAAAAATACTTTCAGAATAAACATTTTTGAATTTACATCAAAAATTTCAATTTTAAATAAAAAATAGAAAACGAAAATCTCCAATTTAAATAAAAAATTTCTATTATAAATCAAAAAAATGAAAAAAATATTAATTTAAAATGAAAAATAACATAACACAATACTAAATACAACAAAATACATAATGAAAAGAAAGCTATCTTAGCAATTTTAAAAATGATTTAAAAGTGCTTTCCTTTCTTCCACTTTTATAATTAAATGAATAAAAATAAATCGCAAACAATCGCCAACTATATTGAAACATTTATAACTCTAACAGAAAGAGGTTTAAAAAAGTTGTAATTATAATTATTTCAAATCTTGCATTGCATTCAACATCTCTGGAAGCGAGAGGTGTTCCTGTTCAAAGATCAATATCGTCTTCTGGAAGACGGAGAGTGCACTTTGGAGAAACAGGAAAACGCATTGACTTGCTTCTGATGTAAAATTATTTAAAATTATTTACATGAATTGTGAGTGACACTACAATAGCCCCCGTTTTAGTTTGTAGAGCAACTGGATTCATCATTTGTGATTAGGTTCAATCTTGTGTTAGTTTCAATCAAGTCTCGTAGAATACGTCGCACTGCATCAGTATATAAAAACTGGGACATCAGAGTAAGCCATAGCTCAATGAGGCGTTCAATGATGCGAAGAAGGGTCAACCATCGAGTTTTGGTGTGAGTTGGCAAACTGGCGTAATCAGTGTCCGCAAACTCACAAAATTCTCTCAAACGCTCGTGTCGTTTAGTGGATTGTTGGAAGTAGCTGAAAAGCTTTGCAAAGATGCTCTCTGCATCAATAGACATCGTTTCATCCGCCGCCTTCGCTACATTGTGACAAATATGTGCTGGACATCCAACAGCGACCATATTTTCTTTTTCTGTTCTATGACTTTTGAAGACATTGTTCTGGCCAACCATATTCGCTTCTCCAAAATTAACAGGAGCATTATCCGCGGAAATTTTGACGAGTCTACCAAATGACAAGTCATGTCTTGCAAGACATGATTGTAAATATTCATAAATTTCGGCAGATGTCTCTCCTAAAGGGAAAGCAAATAAGTTACAAATATCAAACTTTGCAAATGTACATTTTAAGAGCTAAACAATAAATCACCTGGCAAATTGGATAATTGCAATAACTTCACTTGGATGCCAGCCTCAGAGAAGTACCATACAACGACGGGAAACAATTTCAAAGCTTTGTGGTTTGAGGCATCTGTCATTAATGAGAATGGTCGATCTTTCATTTCCTCAAGCAGTTCTTTGAGAGATAATGGAGCCAAAACTCCACAGATTATGGCCTCTATTTTTGTGCGACCTGAGGAATATTTTTCCCAATCGTAGTTAGAAAACACTGTTGTAATCAGAGTGTTGAGACAATCACCGGATCTAGAGAAAAGAAGGAGTGAATAATTTTCACATAAAAGTCTGAGAGGAATTTGCAGTTGAATTCTTCAACAATAGTACAATACTCATTAATCATAAAATATTTAATTTATTTATAGTACTTCTATGCAGAATGCATCAATACATGTTATATAATGGATCTATTTTATTTATATATGTAAGCATCTTTAAAAGAAACTCAGCAGAACGAATGATGATGCTTCATTGTGTGATAAGCGAAAGCCTTTCAGCTGCTGCTGTTTGCAGATCCAGAGGGGTGTCTCTCTTCACAAAGTTATTCAAGGTTGAACTGGATCCGTTTTCTTGAAGACATTCAGCATGCTTATCCGTTGCAACATGTCGAGAGATTTGTGCGATTCCAGATTTCTCAATATTTATATCACCGCTGCACAGATTGAAGTAAGCAAATGCATTGCCTTTCTTACTTCATTTAATGTGAGGAAACTCTCTTACATACTCATCTCAAAACACATTCTGTCTCTTTGTCATCGTTGATAAAATACCCTTGTTGAATAATTATGTGGGTAGCCCCTTCTATACGAATGAAATGATAATGACACTTTCAGAATGATTTCACTAACGATGACGGTTGACCATCAAGGCAAATAATGCAAATGTGCATCTGAACATCAATAAAGTAGACCATACGCAGCTATTATTATCAGTTTCTGAGCTGCCTCTGCTAATATATTACACCCTGCCTAACCACAGTGCCTTTGCACGTGTGTAGATGCATTATTAACCCACACAACAGCAGATAGTCTCATATTCTCTCAGTCCAGCGGACACTAGACTCCTGCTTACCACAATACATTCAGACTAACTACACACACGTACGCGTTACGTGCCTGCTTGGTCAGCCATTGGTGTGCTTTTCTTTCTGTTAATACTGACAGCTTGCCAGCAGTCACAGTGACATACTGCAGCTGAAAAGTCAAAATCTTATTATGCCATACATTTGTGGCACCTTTCAAAAGCAGAACAGACTGCCAAAGGCAGGACAAAAACAGAACAATTAAAAAAGCAGGACTCAGCTCAAAAAGTAGGAGAAATCTGCCAAAAGCAGGACGAATGGTCACCCTATTATAACAATGTACACAATATGTTAACAAGCAAATTTAACCTTAATGTTATTGAATGATAAAGACCTCTAAGGAATACCGCCCAGGAGATCTAAGGTTTTAATTATGGGTAATAAGGATTATTAATTTGATATAAATAACAATTACAAGTTCACGTTATTAACTTTTAATATGAAAATTATTATATACTATAAAGGAATTATACGATAACGAATCTAACCAAAAATATCCAAGAATAATTTAAAATTGCAGCGACTTGGGCGAAATCATTCCTTCTTCCAAAATTTAATAATAATTAGCGCAATTCGAACCAAATTAATTCTTCTTCCAAAATTTAATAATAATTTTCGCCGACACAGAAGTTAATTTAATATTTCCCGGACACTATAATCTAGAGGGTACTTCTCGAAATAGAGGTAAATTACGCTAAAAATGAGTTAACTTTTGAACAGTTGTGAACTAATCTTATCTTAAAATTAGTTAACTTTTGAACAATTGTAATTTCTTAATCATGCATTTATATATAAACTGTAAAATGCGTAGCTAATAAGTAATAGAAGAATAAAAATCGCAAAATGTGTAGCACTGAAAGAATAAGAATTGCAAAATGCGTAGCACTAAAAAATAAGAATAAGAATGCGTAACGAAGGACCCTCGTAACCTTGATTTTATAAATGTAAATATTTAATTTATATATATCTATAATTACTAGGAGATTGATAATATTTTAATTAGATACATAGATATTCATATATATATATATCTATATATATATATTTATACTGTTGTTTAAGATTTCTATTTATAATAAATATAACTATAACGATTAAATTTTAATTTATAAAAAAATATATAGTTTGTGTATTAATAATAATTATTAAACTGTAGCGCTCAATTATCAAAGTACTAAAACTGTTTTATCGCGACTTTTCTATAAGAGGATTGAGGGCTAGAACTCGAACCTCTGTTATAGTCGCGGAAAATCAGGGAGCGGGAAATTGAAAACGAATTCGTAAAAAAATATTTATTGTAATCGCTAGGCGATTAAGATATTCAATTAATAATCAATTCAATTTTTCATTTTTAAATTTATATTAGATTATAATAATTATAATATACAATATAATATATTGTATATATTGAATATATAATATGAATAAATAATGTTTTTATAAATAATTTAATATAAGAATATAAAAAATGAAGATTTATACAATTTACATATTTAATTTTGCCAATCATGTCAATTTGATAATACCATACATTCAACAAAATGTAATTAAATATGATCACATAAGGAATGTCAATGTTAATGTATAAAAATTTCAGTTTCAATCGGGAACCACGCTCTACTACCAATTGTATTTCCAGTTTCTTCATCTCCTCGATGGAATACTCGAATCGTCCTAGGTCGCCTGCTGATTCGTATCCAACTAACCGATTGCCACAATCAACATTTGTGGTCCTAAGGAGGACCGGTTCTCGTTCTCTCACACGACATTTCGTTCGACCATTTGGGCTCTTCTTGAACTCATATTTACAAGATTCATCGTCAGAATAATATTCATCAATCGTCTTAACTCGATTGGCAATTCGATGATTACATGGAAACAATCCACTTCGAAATTTCAATACAAAATCGTAAATTAATTCCGCCTGCCAATGCATATCATATAATGAATAATAAAATAAATTTGTTTCGAATTAATAATTAAGTCAAATCTTTATTGATTATTTTTCATTTTCGTATTAAAAGAAACTTCGTGCGGAATTTCCGCTTTCAGTTTTCACCACTACCTTTTTACACTTTTTTTAAAAATAAATTAAACTAAATAACTTTTTTTACACTTCTTTTTTTAACTAAAATAAAACTCTTAACTAATTAATAATTCCAAATACGAATTAATTATATACATATAATAATTTTATTTTATTTAACTTTTTAAAAAAAATCTATATATATATATATATATAAAATTAATAAATAAATACTATAGAATAATATTTTAAAATATAATTAACTTGAAATAGATAAACAGAAAAAAATCAACAATCAAAAAATTACAATTAAAAAAGATTTTCAAAAAGACCAACAATAAAATAATTTATTTCAAAAATATTTGTCCCAAATAATAATAGTAGTTAGGAGAAATTTTTTATTTTTGTTTGGAGGTAACGGACCAACGATATCGATGTGTTTAATCTCAAAATTTTCGCAGTCTTGGATTTTTTTCGTTTGGCATGTCGGCTTATTTTAATGTTACAGATATCACAATTGCTGACGAAGGTTTTGATATATTTTCTCATATTAGGCCAGCAAACCTCTGTTCTTACTAACTCATACGTTGTTTGATTGCCACAGTGTCCCACATTATGAATTATATCGATGCATTTGAGCCTTAATGAATTAGGAATTAGTGGTCGTAGGTGTTCACAGTATCTGTTGTTAAACCGAATTTCCATTATATTGATGATTTGAAATGATTTAGAAAGTTCGGCTTCTCTTCGGACTTCTTCTAGTTTTCGATTTAGTTTAAATAAGTTTTTATAATTTAAAAGTAAAAAAGGGTAAATTTTAAAAATAAAATACACGATATATATATTTATGTCCGGAAATTGCCTGTATATATATTTATTATTAATGTTACGTTTGTTTAAATATTATATAATGATTTTTTTCGCGGTAATTCCGCAGTTGTTAAAAAAGATTTGAATAAAGATTAATAGATTGATCTCTCTGTTTTTCAAAAGTTTTTTTCTTGATAAAATAGAAAAAGACAAAAAAAATGATTCTTGAAGAGACGAAATCGCTGGCCATTGTCTATGCACCCTATCGTCCGTTAATCATGAAAGTGTTTGAGATACTGCACCGGCGATCGGAGGAATGGAAATACAAGAAAAGATATGTTGACTTAAACACACGTTTTGAATCTCAAATCGATAAATTTGCAGTGCCCGGAAACGTGAATCTTTGCAGACAACTTGACAAGGAGAGACTTTCATCTAACAAACCTTATTTATAATCTCATTGTCCCCGGGGTTCACAACCACGAATTGGCCCTCTCTCGGGATCTGAAGTCGTCTTATTTGTCCTTGATGTACATCATGAAATGTGCTCCTTTCATCACGTGTCCCGAGGAAAAGATGCCCGATATTACAGTGACTATTTCGCACAATTCAACCATCTAAGAATTCCAATGGCCGTTCATTCAACTAACCTTCTGTTACGTGATCCTAGGTGGTTCAATTCTGCTCTTAAAAGGCATTCGTCGAATATCGATAGAAAGAATGAATTTCAGAAACGAATTCCGAACGATCTCGCTATCCATATCCGCATGAGGTCGTGAGACGATTGGCAGAGATTTTCCGAGCACATGTTCCTCGCGAGGTGACACTATTCGATCACGGACTCACGATTGTCGCTATTATTGTATAGTATTAACGTACGTATGTCATATATATATATATATATATATATATATATATATATATATATATATGTGTGT
>MQRK01195227.1:8871-21076 GCA_001938485.1 Girardia tigrina | reverse complement strand
TATATATATATATATATATATATATATGTGTGTTTAAATAATAATGATAATTTAAATAATAATCAGAGTAATAATAATACTAATAAATATAATAATGTAATTTAACTCATTCCCTCCCCCTTGACGACTCGTCGGAGATCAATAAATGATAAAAAAAACGTTTCCACTGCGCTGCTGCCGCAACAACTAGTTTATTTAACAATTCATCATGTTCGACCACTCTTTTGAACTCCATTGCGTTGACTGTTAATCTGGATAAATAATCGGCTACCAGATTAGTGCTACCTGCTATATATTTAAAAGAACATTGAACTTCTGATATATAATTGGTTTGTCGAAGCTGTCTCGTGGCGGGATCTTTCATTTTATTTATCAATTTATCAGCGGTTTGTGGTCTGTTAGTATGGTGAAACTTCTGGTTTCCAGAATGTGCTTGAAATTTCTAATACCTTGATAAATTGCGAGCAGTTCCCTGTCGAAAGTTGAGTACCGATATTCTGGAGTCTTTAGCTTTCTGGAAAAAAACCTACTGGATAAAGTTTCCCTTCGAGATTCTGCTCCAGGACTGCTCCGACAGCATAATTCGAGGTGTGAGTAGTGAGGAAAAGTTCCGTATCGTCTTGCAGCATGTACAAATCTGGCAATTCGTTTAATTTCGTTTTTACAATATTAAAGGTGATTTCAAGGTAGCTATTCCAATTGATTTTGTCATATTTTTTCTTTCCTTTAGTACATTCGATTAAAGTAGGGTGCGTTCATGATAATAATTTATCATCCCGGCTAACTTCCTGATATCCTTTACAGTTTTAGGTCTCTCAATTTCAACGATAGATGCAATTTGTCGAGTTGTGATGGTGAATGTGGCGATTTGAAGAACCTTTTCAGTCAATCTTTCGAAAATCCGGTCGTTTATAAATAAACGACCCATGATTGGCCAATCTGGGAACAATTTTAATTTGATTTCTTTTTTTCGAAAAATATTCGGTTAATTCGATTTTGTTTTAATCGAATAATGTTATTAATTTTGATAATAAATAAAAATTTTTGGCGCAAAGTGATTTTTGAATTTGTATTGGAAAAGCGGCCATTTTCTTTTTAAAAAAAACAAAGGATATGATTGAGCAAATGCCTGATTAACTGGGAAATGATCAGAGAAAATTAAAAGATGATAAGAATGAAAAACTAATTAAATCGCTCGATGAAGGAGATATTGCCTTATTGAAAACTTATGGTGCTGCGCCATATAGTAAAGAAATAAAACAATATGAAGATGATAATCAAAGTATCTTGAAACGAGTCAATGAATTGGTGGGAGTTGAGAAATCGGACACGGGATTAGCAGCGCCGGTTTTATGGGATTTGGCTGCGGATAAAGTTTGTTTATCGAGCGGACATCCTTTGCGAGTAACGAGATGCACAAAAATTATTAATGCTGACAGTGAAGAACCTAAATATATTATTGATGTGAAACAAATTGATAAATTTGTCGTTGATTTGGCTGAAACTGTCGCTCCAACCGACATTGAAGAGAGAATGAGAGTGGGAGTCGACCGTACTAAATATCAAATTCATATTCCACTTCCACTTAAAATCGATCCGAGAGTCAGAATGATGCCGGTCGAAGAAAAACCCGATGTCCTCAATGGCATGTCCGATGAACAGACCAGTGAGCTTCGATATTTAAACCCCCCGCGTCCCGCAACCCACCCACCATCGCCAACACGTCGCAACCACAAAGCTGCGCTCGCTCTCGCATCGCCAAGGAGGTTGCATTATTCTTTTGAGTGGGTGTCTGTGTAATTAAATTTTTTTCCAATTTAAATATTTCTCCAGGACGTTAATTTTCCTTTGGAGATTTTTATTCTCGAATTCTAAATTTTCTAGTTTATCCAAAATCAATTTTAACATTTTATTGTCGGGAGAGATACTGGTATTGTTATTCTCTGAAATTCAGTGATACGAGTTCGAGCAAGTGATTGCATGGGTGCTAAGGTTAATTTCATCAAATATTTCATCTGCCATCTCTGCGAGCTCTTTTGTCGATTTGTTTTTATGAGTTGCTAATTGAATTCTTTTTTTTGAGGAAGGGCTCTAAGAAAGTGTTTTTAAACTCTGTATTCTCCTGGATGTTGTTAAATTTTCTCCATAATTCGTTAAAAAGTTCGCTCAGTCGTCTATCGCCGAGGTTGATATCCTTAATACAATCATATAAATTTTCTCTTTTACTGTTTTTGTGTTGCCGGAGGATTTTTGATCGTAGGCTTTGTCATGGTTTTTCGTTTTCAAGTATTTCGTCTATAAAAGGTGCGAGTTCTTTTAAAATTTTTGAGGGTAGTTTAGGGATTACGGTGCTACATATTTGTCTTTCGGGTATCCTGTTTAGTATTCATAATTGTGTGACTTAACTGATTCATGCTTCTAGTGATTTGTTTTCAAGTGTCTAGAAATCTGGGAGTTTGTTTTTTTAATGGGGTAATTGCCTAAGTCTATGTGACTGTTTTCGTTTTAGAAGTTTATTAGTTTTTTGTTGTTGTTATTTTTGTCTTGAATGGATTGTTCTGTTATGGATGTATACGGTAATGTAATATCGTATTTATTGTTTTTCTTTTTAATGGGCATGTTTTGTATGTTATGTTTTGTGTGGGTTCGTTTTTTTCTGACGCCAATTATAAAAGAGCTAACTGAATGAATTTCTCTCAGTTTCAGTGAGCTCTTTTACATAAAATAAAATAAAATTAAAAAATAAATACTATAGAATAATATTTTATAATATAATTAACTTGAAATATATAAACAGAAAAAAATCAACAATCAAAAAATTACAATTAAAAAACATTTTCAGAGACCAATTAAATAATTACTTTCAAAAATAATATAAATAATATTACTATTTAAATAATATAAATAAATAATTAATTTACATTGAATTGTGTCATTACACACACACACACATATATATATATATATATATATATATATATATATATTGTAAATGCACATGTTTTATATGTTATGGAATATGTCGTATATTATGTTT
Organism: Girardia tigrina; assembly: GCA_001938485.1. Lineage (NCBI taxonomy): Eukaryota > Metazoa > Platyhelminthes > Tricladida > Dugesiidae > Girardia > Girardia tigrina. Next base: position 18,039 of record MQRK01195227.1, on the reverse strand, counting down.
ACTGTAAATTTACATTTTTTTTATTTTGTTCCCCAATTTTGTTCCCAAGAAATTATTTAAGAAAATAAAAAGAAGATCATTTTTATTTATAAAGAAGAAGAAGAAGAGGAAGAAAAGATAATTATATTTAGCATTATATTTTATATTATATTTGGCATAGAAATTTCAATTATGAATTTAGATCAAAATTGAAATCAATACACAAATAAATATTAATTACATTTACTTACCGCTAACTAAGGAATTATTAGAAGGAAGTAACATTATTTTCGGTCCACTTATTTACAATTCATCAACCGAATATTGGCGAATATTAATCATTTTCTATCCATTAACAGAAGACATTCCAGTTTTTCCGTAAAATATCCCTATCTTGATTGACTGATTTATCATTAACAATCTGTGTATTCTAGTGAGTAATTTTTGTCGAGCTATACTGTTATCAGTTTGAATTCAAAATAATAGTTTCCGTTCTGTTTGTCGATTTATTTTGTCACTTCTGTATACATAACCCTAGACAAGTTCATCAAACCACTTTCCGTTTGGTAAACTTGTTTAGCTCAATTTCGCTTTACAGTTAAAAAATAACAGATTCCTCATAATAAAAATATAAAGAGGTGAATCTTTTATTTTTTACACACACACACATATATATACATATATATATATATATATATATATATATATATATATTCACATTCTAAATCCGAACCTACATCTATTCCTGAACAAATGTCGTTTTTTGCTTCATAGGGATTTATTATTAAGTTTTTTCAATATCGATTTTTGAGAATATTGTTACCTTGTTCAGTCTGGTAGTCAAGTCCCTCAGTAACGGGACTAGATATGCATCTTTTGTAGTTATTGCTGTAATACTGTGGTATTCGAGTGCTAAGTATGTATTTATTTAGCAGTACATTCTACTTGCTTTCTCTCTTTTATTTCGTATAATTCTCAAATGATTCTATGAGTATGTATAATTTTTTTTGTTATGAACTAAGTTCAATTTGGTGAATGTGTTTTTTGTGGTGTACCTCGAAGTTTTTTTATTGTGTGCTTGTTTACGATTTATTTGTTTGTTTGTTTTATTTATTTACATGATTATTTTTCTCATGAGGTTAGAGAAAATGAAAAAGTAAAAATTATTTTTGAACATACCTATAAAAAAACGTTTATTTTGAAATAAATGAAATTGTCAATTTACAAAGATCCCCAAAGTAAATTTACTATTAGATATTTTCTTCTAACATTTCTTGACGTTAAATTTTGATAATTGGATTCATTATTTTATGCAACGTTATTTAATTTGCATTGTTCAATATATTTCTACCACTGGTTATATATTTTCCTTTTTTTATTTATTTTATCTTAGAGTTATAAGGAAGGAAAATTGGTATTACTCAGTTTATTCAATTTGAACAATCCTTGCGAACCAATTTTAATTTTTTATAACAATTGCATTTAGATTTCGATAATCCCCACAATATCTCCATTCTCCATTGCTCTTTTTAACCATCATTAGCTGAATTAGATTCCGATATTATATTTGTTTCCAGTAATTCACTAAACATTTTTTTAGCTGCCAGTAATTTCTCAGGTGGTAACAGTCAGATTCTAGCTTGAGTTGGCCGTCCAGTTTTACAAATTTGAAGCTCCGTTTTGATTCCAATATTACTTTTCGTTTCCGATTCTTCGGGCTTTAGAAAATTGATTAATATATCTTTTACTTCCGGATTGTTTATATTCTCGAAGAATTTATTTTCTTGGACTTTAATTGCATCCTTACTATAGCCAATCGTTTCCGCAATTACACTGATTGTAAGTAAATTATCTTTCCTTTTTTTCTCTGGTACAAATTTATTGACTGTTTTTGGAATTTTTATTTTTTTCTAAAGTTTCTTCTTTAAAATTTGCTATATTACCTTGTTTTGACTTGGTTGTTCTACCTTCCTCCAAGGTTTTTATGATTACTTCATTTCGAATACTAGAGTTGTAGATTGTACGATTTGATTTTTGTTATTATCCCGATTTTTTGTATTTTGTTGGTAGTTTCTTCTAGTGAAATGTATGTGCTGTTGTGAATTAGTCTTGTTTTTGCAATCAACTAAGAAACCGTTATACGAAAGAAAATCTGATCCAAGGATTGAGTTGTCAATTTTTAGGATAACAAATTTCCATTTGAAATTTTAATTGTCTATACAAAGATTAATTTTTGCAGTGCCCAAGGTTTTTATCTCTGTGCCATTAGCAGTGTAAAGTTGAAAATTTGTTTGTGTATTTTCATTATTTTTGAAATGTTTGCTTAAAATTAAAGAGCATATTGAACCGGTTTCAACGAGATAACAGTATTTACAATTTTCAGGTTGCACAGTGAATGTTGTTTTCACGTTACCAAATTCTGGTGCTTGAATTGGTAAATTTTCGTTTAAATGATAGTGTTTGCATGGTGGTTGGAAACGGAAAGCTTGTTCACCATATTTTTCATGATACCTACAACTTGTTTGCTTAGATAGATTTTGTTTCGCTTTTCGTATGTAATTTAGTGTTTTGTTTGCTCTGACAAGGTTTTTAATTAATTCTGTTTTGTTTAGTCTATTTTCTAAATTCTGGTATTGTGAGTTTATTTTTCTAATTGGTTGTTGATCCTATAAAGTATATTTTATTAGACTTAAATTTGGTTTGTTGTTTGTATGCTATTAATCTGTTGATTATATTCAGTGTAAAGTTGGTCTGCTATTTTAACCAATTCATCGCAAGATTCGGTTTTTGTAGAGATTAATGTCAATCTGATATTGTCAGTCAATGCTCACAGAAAGAATGTTTTTGTAAATTCTGTATTTTCAATATCGTTTAATTTTTCTTTTAAGCTTCTGAAAAATTCCGACGGTTTTCGATCTCCAAGGTTGGTGTCTGTTATGCATTCGTTTAGTGTATACCTGTTGATCAGGGTTCCCGCCAGAACGTTTTATTTGTTGGGAACAGGAAACCATGGGGTGACCGCGATATGCATGCACTTTCTTGTACTCTAAATCAAAGCGGATACTGATGATTAAGCAAAGTTGTATTATAGTAATTTATCATTAAGAAAAAAGAAGGGTTTTAAATTGATTAAGAAAGTAATTATTTTCCCATATCATCACATGATAGTTATAGACCAAAAAGTGAATAACCATCAAGAAAGCACAAAAAGGAATGGAAACATACATTTTTACTATAATTCAACAAAGAAATACACTATTAAACATTAAAATAAAGTAAAACGGCAAGTGCGTCACTGATTCCCAATTTACCGTGTATTATAACAAGGAAGTAGTGGAATGCAAATTATTCTTTCCTTTTGATTGTGCCATTTTTGGATAACGTCTCGCGCTTCCTCATCTGTCATCTTTTCTGGACCCTCTATTGTGCCCAGCATACATGCTTCCAAGTTTTCAAATGACATTAGTTACCTTAAACGCGTGAGGATCCTATTCATGCCCCTGAACGACCTCTCGACACTTGGTGTTCCCAAAGGACACAGAAGAATAACTAACGCCACCATTGAGAGGTTAGAAAAAGTTCCAGCCAAAACTTCTGTTAAATGCACTAAAATCGAAGCACAAGCGAAGAAGAAGAAATGATTTCCTTTTGTCGAAGAAATGCCAGATGGTTGCGAAACAAATTGAACTCCTCCAATACTTTGTCTGTTATACTGTTGAGAACTGGATGACTTGCACAAATCATTCGCAGCTATGTTACCGATGTCACTCGATCTGAACGACAATGAAACAAATAATATGAAACCAAAAACCTTTCTTTAACAACATTTTATAAATAAACATAGTTAACACAATAGCAAACCAAAGTATGTGATGATATCATTAATGTTACATATTTTTCTGCCAGTCAACTACAATGCGATATATACCTAAGCTTACTGTTGCGTTAACTGTGTATGAAATGTGTGCTCCGCACCTGTGCAACTCAGGGAAAATTTACGTACTCACCTTGACAATCTAATGAAGGGTCAAATAATGAAGTCACGGAGCACATCTCCATAACTTGACCAGAAAATCGATCTGCAAATTTTTTCAACAGACACATCATAAATGGTTTCACAATTTCCGGATATATAGAAACAGGATCAATTTGATTTTCATTAACAAGAGCTGTTTACGTTGATTGAATGAAGTGCTGTGCTTTATCTTGATAAAGAATATGATTCTCCGTTAATTAATTCAAAGTGCCTTTTTGGCAGTCGATATGAACTCATCCATTCTCGCGAGAGTAGAGTTTGGAGACTGTAGCTGTCAACACTATACCACCAGCTTCTGATGATAAGTCACCATCATCTGCATAAATTTCTTGCAAAGTGACTAATATTGATTCCAAAAATTTGATTGTTGATGCAATACACTGATAGTGGGATGTCCACCTTGTGTTGCCAGAACGGATAAGATCCGTGTCTGGTTCATCAAGCAAGTCTTGAATTGCTTTAAATTTTCTGAGGTTCTTCAGACTGTTGTAGAGGATGTCGCGACAATCGTGGCCTTAGACATTTCTGGAAGCTCTTGAGCCACTAGATGCTTTTAGGGGTTTAATCACAACCCGTTGTGTATTATGTCTCTGTGTGAGGTATGTTGTTTGGTAATGCAATGTAAGGTGATATTGGATGGCCGGACGCGTCCCCCTCGCTCTACATCTGTGTACAGTGTAGAGTTTGGAGCGTCTTCAGGTTCTCATAAGGCCAGAACGGGCGACGAGCCCCCAGCCGGAACATTTCGATCGGGGATAATGCTGATTTTACATCGCGAGCTCTCCTTTATTGTGAAATTCTATGCGTACATTCATCCGTAGTTGTTTACTGCTAGTCATCGGAACATATTCTCATGTAGTTGTCTACCGATATTCTGTGAGGAAAGAAGGTACATTAATGTTAACGAATTTTTAATCACATTGTCCTTATTATTCAAATCCTAAAATATAGTCATGGTTCTATATAATCGTTGAAGCAAAATAAGAAATATTTATTTATAAAATATCATATTTGTTTGTATATCATTTTTGATGAGAGTCCATCTATCACGCTGTTGCGTTAATTAACTCTAATGAAATTTTAAACCACATTCAATAAAGATTTCAACGAATTTCTATTCATTATGTTACTCCAATAATCACACTATTTACAGTTAATAAATGTATTCAATCTATTATGCTGCTCCAGTTATTGCAAATTGTCATAAGTCCGTCGGAAGCGAAGATTGTATCGCGACTAATTACACTATCTGATTCATAAGGAGTTATAAAGAGCTGTTCCACGATTATGTCATTACTGGCCTATTTTCTAGCAATATAATTATCGATTTTATCTAACAATTCTATTTACACTTCCTTCACCTATCTCGGGTGGTGTAGATCAATTTCATATTCAATAACTTACTTAACCCTTGTTCGTGTTTCTGGGTCATAGTGACCCAGAAACACGGCTTAAAAGTTCTTACTACACCGACAAAGGTTAAGTAGATGACTTGATGCTGACTCCCTTATCCAGCTAAACTATTTTTTACGGTGATTCGCTCTGTTGAACTGGAATACCCCTGATTGGTGCACACACCACTATTTCTAATTCTCTGCAACTCATTGGACTTATTTACAACTTGGATTTTTTTTATTGATTTTCTGACTGTTCTTCATTCACATATTGAATATTTACATTTGTATATCTACAGCTATGGAAAGTCTAACACTTCAACCAAGAATTAATTCCACTCAATATCTTGCTCGCGACTCCCATCTCAAATACTGCGGGATTCTCTCCTTTTTCTTCCATCTATCGCTTCATATTCAATTGGCGAAGACGATTCATTACATGGCGACATATTGATATGAAGTTTTCTTCTGTTCAATTTCATTTTCATATCACTTGAATGGGTCAGCTACTAATTACCCGACTCGTGCCTTCCAACAGAGATTAATGGATTTAAACTTGCGACTTCGACAGTTGTAGTCTTGGAAATGTAATGACAAAATCTGACGGAAACAATTACGGAAACAATGAGGAGAATGGCTGAGCCGACAGACTAACCTAGTAAAATAAGGTTAAACGAGCAACAATTTAATAAAACAAATTATAAAATGAAATAAAACCAAATTTATAATATAAAGTATATTGACGAATAAAACGACTTATATATCACAAAAAAATATAATATAAAACTGCAGGATAATCGTGTGGCGCACTCAAATACAAATCCCTCCACCGCCAATCAATACACACACAATCAATCAATCGATATAATCTTCTAATAAAGCATCAAGACAACACAGCAAAGGTCAATAATGCCGATCAATGAATGACGCGACCGCAGCGACTGAATTCCGTATCAACGACAACAGATAGTACTGATAGACGATACTGATGATGATGATCGATAATGATGATAGAAGACCACAGACAATAGAGATACATTGACCAGTCACTCGACACGAGCACACAGAGCACACACACGCATGACCAGTCACAGAGAGCCGGCACAAATACAGACCAGAATACATCGTGTTGTTGATTCTTCGGTACTCTTCGATATGCGCACTCACGATGTGGATCTATTTCCTGTCAACCGCTGTCTATATTTGGTTTACTTCGAAGGGTTTCCTGTCTTTATTTTTTCAAGATGTCGTTCAAGAGAGCTCTAGTGGGAACACTGCTGTTGATATTTTTTGTATATATCACAGATCGCTGACTTCAAAATTTCTAATGGTTTATTTGTGTTTCTGAGTTGTTCAATTTCGGTAGGTATTTGTCTTAAAATATTTGTTGGTAATTTTGTTATGATTACACTGCTTAATCGGTGCTCATCATGAATATTTTGTAAAAATGCTAAGTTAACAAAGGTATTAAACCAAGTCTTTGTACAATTGTTGTAATTATAAAAATATTCTGGAATGTGAATGGTTTTGGTGATTGAATATGGTGATTCTGCTTTGCTGAAGTCCAAATTGTCATTTGTTTTTAAAGTTTGATTATTGTTAATTATTGTTTCGGGTACTGATTTAATATTTTGTTTTTGGTTGTGTATGGGAGATAGTGTGTGTTGTTTAATTTGTTATGTTTGTTCTTTTTAGGAGGTCTATTTATTACGTTTGTTCTCACACCCATTTGAAAATAAAACAATCTTAGCAATTAGAAAAATTATCTAAAAGTGCTTTCTTTTGTTAAGGCTTGAGTTAAATAGAACATGTGCTTTATCCAACTCCTACTTGCAGTTGACAAAAGAAAATCTTTCGATTTTTGACTTCTTGTGATAATTTATTATGAGAAATTGAACTCAAATAAACAACGCATTTGATTTTTCGTTAAAATATATTTAGTATAAATTTAATTTAAATTTATCTAGTATAAATCTGACTGGAAAGTGTTAGTAAATACTAACTTCCAATCCCCGATACGTCAAAATAAAATTCGTCGTTATCCTGAAATAGTTTTAAAATTTGTCAACTAACTGTTGTTGGTTATTGCTTTTATATTATAATAATTCATTATACAAATCCGTGTGTGACGTATCCTTTAAAATTCTAAGCGTAACTATTCCTACACTTGATAGAAAGATTTTTTTATCTGACATCTACACTTATTTTACAATTTGAAGGTTATTATATATTTATTTGATGGCTATAAATATAAATATTGATTTATTATATATATATACTATTTAAATTGGAGATATAAATATTTATATACACACTCATCACATTTTTAGTATCACATCTAAACATCAATATCTCGCCAAAAGTCATTATTTGCTTCTAAAATTTCTTTTATGATTTTCATATTAATTCGGAAATATCGAATTGAAATTGATAATAATGTGATCTTGTTATATTTTTCGGCTAAATTTGCTAATTTTAAAGCAAAATAAAATTCGGATCTTCCCATTTTTATTCCTTTTTCATTTAAATTAATCAAAATAAGACTATCTTCATTAAAAAAATCTTTCAGCTTTTTGATTAATTGTCCGATATAAATTTTGTTTTCTATTTGATTGTTTTCTAATGGTCGATTCACATTCGGGGGGATTCCCTTACTCCAATAATAACAGCAACTCCAACAATAACGCTCTGTCGTCGCTTGGATATCCCGATGTCAATATGAGATCTCTTCCGGGACAACCAGTCGTTATTCTCGATACCTCTTTTCAGCAATCGACAAACTTGAATCATTCTCATTTCTCTTATATCATCAATTCGAATGATCAAGCATTTCCAGCGTCTGACGGATTTCGTTTATTTACGATTATTATTTAATGTTTTCAATCGAGAAGAATCGTATTTGTGTGTATAAAATTTAAGGTCCCTAGAATTATTGTTGAAACAAGGTCAGCATTTATTGAACATAAGACCAATGATAATGATACACCATTGAAGAGCAAGATTACTTGTCATGTTTTCGTAATTTATCGATGTTGTTTATCTGTGTTTGCGCTTTAAAAATAGCATTTCGTTTGTATAAAAAAAATGAAACTGTTTTACATATTTGTACAAAATATTTTATCAATTTTGCCGAAAATGTGTGAAGTAAAAATAGATGTCCCATGATTGGCCGATCTAAAAATAGATCGGCCAATCTGGATAGTTCAAGTTATTTTTATCAATATTATTACAATTGATTTTATGGAGAGAAATCTGTGATTGTTCGAGTTTGTTTATCTGAACTACTTTGTTGTGTTGTTAAATAAATAAATTGGCGCGAACAAAATTTGTTGTATACGTGGAAAAAAAAGGTCTCTTAAAATAACAATTCATTCGTCCGATTTTTCAAGCGATCATGGAACATGCTTCGGTAAACGGTGATGCGATCGATGCATCGAAAATGACATCGAAAGACTATTATTTCGATTCGTATGCCCATTTCGGCATTCACGAGGAAATGTTGAAAGACGAAGTGCGCACATTGACCTATCGAAACGCGCTCTACCACAACTGGTGGGAAAACGTCTATGGATTCGATATGAGTTGTATAAGGAAAGTCGCTGCATCGGAACCGCTCGTTGACGTTGTCAACTCGAATCAAATCGTCTCGAACTTTTGTATCGTCAAAGAAGTCAATATATATGAAATCAAAGTCGAAGATTTGTCGTTTTCATCGCCGTTTGCGTTGGCTGTTCGCAAGGGCGATTGCGTTCACGCCTT
>MQRK01195208.1:45212-57724 GCA_001938485.1 Girardia tigrina | reverse complement strand
ACCGTTGCTATGTTAATCGGGTCGGTTGCCATGGTAACCACGATAACCCATATCGTTGCCATGGCTACGGCCAGGGGGGGGGGTAAGTGAGGGAGAATGCCCATTTTTACACTACTATTTTTAAGTAAAATGTGTTTTTATTTGAAGAGAGAGTTTGTCAAACGTGAAGCACATTTTAACTAAGCATAGAAATAATATTATTAACGTCCAATCTATTCGTCTCCATGCAAGAAGAATCATATTAAACACTAAAATTCAAAAACCTAAGAAACAACACATTAAAACTTCTACAATGCTCCGTGCTGCTCGTGTTGTACTAGCTGAAAAGATACTAACAAATTATGCTTCTTCTGACATAGAGATATTCTATAAAAATGTGTTAGATAATTGTTACTTAATTAGAAAAGTAAAACCAAGGACACCGTACTTGGGTAAGCCTGAGAAGCATGGAAAGTTGAATGGCTCAAAGCTGAAATCTATATTTTATTCTAATCCAAAAGCAGCAATGAAACATATTCTTCCATCTGCTCGGGCAGACTCTTATCCGTCTCCAAAAGTTTTTACTGAATTTATTACTAATAATTGTAGAAATCAAATCAATCTTTGTAATATTAATTATAACGCTAACTATTATAAAAGGGGTCCCCACTTTGAATTTCATATCCCTACTCCTGAAGAGATTGTTGCGTGCCTTCAAAGCAAGTCTCAATCAGCTCCTGGGAGTAGTGGTATTACATACAAAAATTTATTATTTTGTGATCCTACAGTCATTCTTCTCCATCACCTCTTTAAAATGATACTTGAAAGATTTGAAACTCCTCAGTCTTGGAAGAATTACAATACTTTAATGATTCCTAAATCTGGAAAAGATGGAGAGTATCATCTGTCGTCGTCTTGGAGAGGAATTGCTCTGCAGGAATGCATTTTTAAAATATTAACAACTCTCTTGTGTAACCAACTAATTGGCTGGATCAATCAGAATGAATTACTTCACCCACTACAGAAGAGTCTTGGCCCCTCTGATGGTTGTGCTGATCACATCTTTCTGATCCGGGCAATTATTGACTACTATAGAAAGTATATCAATAAACAGGTAGTAATTGCGTTCATGGATATGGCTGCAGCCTTTGATACAATTTCAATTGGTCATATCCAAGATCTCCTATTTTTAATGAGAGCGAACGGGAATGTCACTCGTTTAATTGGTGAATTTTATAAGAACTGCTCTACTACTGTCATATGTGAGAATGAATCTACTGCTCCCATTAAAATTAATATTGGAGTCCGTCAGGGTTACCCCTTATCTATGCTGCTATTTAATATTGGTGATCCGCCCGACCCTCCAGTCGCCCCGAGGATCGGACAGAGGCAACAGAGAAGCGCAGGTTGGGTTCGAATTTGCTGGGCCCATTTTGATTTCTCTTTCATCGATAATCTACGATTGCGACAAATTTTTGATTTGTTCCTCACGAATATGCCGATTATTTCATCGACAGATTTGACTTCAGCCGACAAATCAAGGCACGACAATTGACTCCAATCTCGAACGAGGTCCACGTGGAAATGTTCAAAATAAAGATTCACAATCGATAAACAAGACGAATTCAATAGATTGAGGACTGCGGAACCGAACAAATCTCTAGATAAATCGCAATGAATGTACTTTTCCAAATTGATTCGCTAATGCGATTAATTTCTTGGAGAATATTTTAGAAATTTTTTGACACATTTTGAAATTCACAGTCAATCGAGCGGCATTATTCAAAATAAACAACTCCATTTCAAAATCTTTTATTATCATCAACAAACTTTTCAAATTTTAACGCTCAGCCAATTCAACGCAATACACGCTTTCAAATTGCAATAATAAACATCCAATTTCAAATGGACGATTTAAACAACTCGGAAAAAATCACATTTCTTTTTTTTACATTAATTAATATCCTTTCTTTTTCAAAAACAAATCGAATCACAAAACTATCAATTTTTTACAAAAAAAAATAAAAAATTTCTCAGAAAAGGCAACAATTCAAAATATCTTTTTAAAAAAAAAACAAAGAAAGTTTTCACATTCAAAACTGTTCATTTTGATTAATTTGAAACGATATATATTTATTTAAATTTAATTGAAATTAAAAAAAATGTGATAATTAAATTGTTCGAATCCCGAACAATTGGAATAAATCCATTTATTAATGAAGTTGAAGTTCGTAAATGTGGGGATTATGATTGGCTCCAGGTTAATCTCTTATATGGCTTATGCTGATGATTTGGTCTTTTTTACTGAATCACTTGATAAATTACAAAATGTTGTTGATATAGCCTCTAATGCAGTCAAAAGTATTGGTATGTCTTTTAGAGCTTCTAAGTGTACCATTCTTGATATTCCATACAAAAAGAACACACACATAACAATCGACCATGCAGACATACCACATCTTGAAGTTGACGAGGGATACATGTACTTAGGATCATTTATAGGTCGCATTGTCACATACACACCTGAGAAACTATTCTCTGACATCCTCGCTGACTTAAACTATATTAACATGTCACTCCTCCTTCCTTGGCAAAAACTGCATGCATACATGTTATTTGAAGACTCTAAATTTATCTTTAACTTTAGAAACTCATTTATTCCATTTAGCTAGTTAACAGAGTCTGTTACAGGATGGGATATCAACATCAAGGATGTACTAGGAGTACCCGACAACACATCAACACCCTACATCTATGTTTCTCGTTCCAATGGAGGAGCTGGAATGACTTCTGCCATAGATGAATATATAATCCTATCCATCAGTCACTCCTTTTACATGTTAAACTCCACTGACCCCAATATTTCAGAAGCTGCCAATGTCACACTTAGACGCTCTTTACCGGACAGATCTATTGGTTTTGATGATGCACTAAGCTGGCTAAACACTTACAATAAAGAACGTTACTCATGGTGGAATAAAATACAACAGGCCATGTATTCAAAAACACTCATGGAGTTTTAATTCGATTTCTTTATAATTACCCTAGAGTAGTGATATCAATCTCACAGAATGTTGGTGGCAAAGTGACTCTTGAGACTATTAATTCTAACAATAAAGATAAATTAAGTAAAATCTTAAGGAATTGTGTGTCGAACTCCTATTTGGATCAGTGGAATAAGCAGAATAGTGCTGGTAAATATTCAGTGGCTCTATCACAATCTGCCTACTCTACCTCACCAATATATAACGATCGACTCACAATTGCTGAATGGCAATTTATTCATCAAGCACGCTCATACACTATTCCTGTTAAGTGCAGACCGGGTGTAATCATTCGAATTCCCTGTCGACTAGGCTGCTCTAACGATGAGACTCTTGCTCATGTTTTGGTAGGCTGTAATTCCTTGAGTAACTTCTGGAATGCACGACACAACGCTATGCTTGATATCTTCACTACTGAGATTAAAGTACACTCGGGTGGGGTAGTACATGTGAATGAAACCTGTCGGTATGTTCCTTCCACGAAGCGTGTTGATTTGCAAATCTTCTTTGAATCAAAAAATACTTTGTTCCTTCTTGACGTAAAATGTCCCTATGATCCCATGACAATCTTGAGAATGCTGACCGAAAAAATGTGAACAAATATTTCCCCTTAATGTTGCAAATCAAAGATGTATGTGGTTACAAAGTCGTCCTTGACACAATCATTGTTGGTGCTCTTGGTGCATGGTGGACCCACAATGAGGACATCCTGGACGACCTTAATTTATCATTTAGAAAAAAAGCCATAGCCAATGCATGCGTTGAGTCCAACATTCGTTGGTCCTGCCGTCAATGGGAAGCCTTTCAGGACCCTCGAGAACAGAACACACACAGACATGAAGATGTGATGCATGATCCAAATGCCGAAGCCTTCGAATTCCAAATTCCTTCGATCCAAATTCGAAGCCCTTCAAGAAGGCCCCATTCTTGATGAGTGTGACTTTGACTCTGTGTTTGTAGAGGATCACGGGTTATGGTAGTTGTATGTTTAACATTCTGAGGATTCATATTAGTATTGGGATCAAGATTTTGAATGTTTGTGTTAGATACAATGACCCAACTTAAGTGTGTTCACTTGAGTTGAACTGCTATGCATGGCAGAGCTTTTTATGTATTTTGGATCCCAAGTTCTATAACTCAGTTTGTTTGGCATCACGATTGCCTTCTGTGCTTCTGCTTTGAACATAGAAGAAGATGAACGCTTGCAATTGTGGGTCCACATGTGCTGGTCTGCTCTCCTGCTCCGCAAAGTTCCAGTGCTGATAATTAGGAGCCCTTCTCTCTTTTTCTTCTTTGCCCCACTTCACCTTCCACTCAGAAAATGTGCCGTAAAGCACTAAAACTAAATTGTAACGTTTCACTGTGTTTACAAAAACATTTTGCAAAAAACAAGTAGATCAAATTGTGCTTTTTGGAACCTCGTAGAAAAAATAATTCTTCTAAAATTACTTTTTTCCTGTTTTTTTGGTAGAAAGAATATTGTTGTTGAACTTGGGAACATTTTAGTTTTTAAAAAATTGCGATTGTGAAAGATATCAGTTTTTACAAAATTATGTATGTTGAGAAGGAATTGAATTACTATTTGCTGAAAACGAGATTTGTATTCGAAATTAAATTATTGATTTTGATTTTTTTGTAACCACTGGCCAGTCTCTAGGGAAACCAAGGGACTGTATCGAACAAGTATATTTTCATTAGTTTAATTATATAATTTTCAAAAACTTTATTTTTAAATATAAGGCTGACTAAAAGTTAACTACATTTTTATTATTCGGTTTTGAAATATATTTTATAAAGAGAAATTAAATTATTTCTTAATTTCTCTTACTGTTGACTTTTTTTATTTTTTTCATTAAAGATATTCTTCATTCTATTTTTTGAAATAATTTATACAAAAGGTATTCTTAAGTAAATTTTTGCCAACAAAAAAAAGAATACAAGTATTTTTAGCTATATAAAACTTTAAAGTGGGAAAATAATAGGAATGAAAAGTATTAGGAAATATAATCTCGGAATTAATTAAATAATAAGACGACTACCTTGAATAACACTACGAACTCATTTTTGGTGACGCCCTACATTTATTGATTGTCTAATATCATCCAGGATGGAGAAAATATTTACTACTCTTGATAAAAACATAGACTAGAACAGAAGAAGGTGAAAAAATCGAAGCTAAAATGTATGATAAAAGTATGATATAATATAAAAATTCGGTAATGATCGTTCAGGGAGAATCAGTTTCAAAGACTGTCAGTTTATCACTACCTTCTGTTAAATCCCATTTAGTTTAAAACAGACTTATAAATTAAAAGTGGTAATGGTTGAAGAATTTTTGCTAACTTAAGGAAAACTTTTGAGAATTAGTTCCTAAGCAACAGATTCATAAAATGGTGTAAAAGAATTAAATTGACACCTGAAAAGATTGTTTGTCAATCAAAATATAAAAATTTGGATTTTTAACTTTTTCCAAGTCAAAAATATTTCGAAATTTCATCCTAACAATAAGCTCTCTACATTATCAAAATATAACAGATAAGTTCTAGCTTTTTAGTTTATTTAACATTTATTTTGAAAAGTTTAAAAAAAACATGAGTTAATGGAAATGATTTGAATTTATTATTTTTTTGCTTACACTTTTATCTTTTTTTTATTTTTATTTCCTAATGAATTTTCAATACATTTATGGATATACTTTGGGAATGCAAGAAAAAAATGAATCATTAGCAATATCTTGACAGTTATAAATGATTTTTTGCTTTGATGTTGCTTTGGTAAACCTGATTATTTTTTAACATAAAATGACATTTTCTCAAATTATCTCAAATTATCATAGGGTAATGTTATTGATTATGAAAGTAAATCCAATTGCTTCTTGTATTTTTCTTTTTATTAAAGATTTAAAATGCTTATCAACATATTTAAAAATTGCCAATTTTTAAAAAGTAAAATCAATCTTGATGTTAATTTCTTTTTAGGGATTTAATTACAAAATTTAAGTATGATACTGAATTCAATAAATACTTAAGTATTGTATATTATTATGCAAGGAACTTTTAATGTGCGCAAATTTAATTACTGACTGTTAATAATTTAATTTTTACTAACATTTTATTTTGCTGTATAAGAAGATTACAGTCAAATAATTTTTATTCTCTAAATTTAAATGTAAATAAATGCCATTTTGAGTTCTGTTGTGACGGTTTTACGATTCATATAGATTTATAATCAGACTGAATCTATTAGCGACTGTTAATCATGAAATAACATTGATTGCACAGCATCGATGATATAATATTCACTAATATCAAAATGATAAAACTTTTCAATAATTAATTTTGTTTTCAATTTATTGATTCACAGTTATTTGAAAGTCCCTCAAGTGGTTAATGAAGAGTTTTTTAAATTACATCGGTTTAAATGTGTATAAGTCGTGTATTATATCAATCGTTTTGATGAATGATATTAAATATTTTTAATGATAAACAATGTTTTTTTAATAAACGTAATTGGAAAATTTAACCCACCCAAAGACAATTAAGAATCATCATCATCAAAAATCATTTGAATTTCTCATTTCATAAATTAAAAAGTAATTTAAGTAATAATTTGTTAAATTTAAATTTCGAGAAATTTTAAGAGCCGTCAAAGATAAACTATTACACCATACTCAAACCAAGGTTCCTAAGAAAATGAAGACCAAGACACTAGATAAATAATATTTAAAGTTAATTAAGTTTAATTTTTATGTTTTATCAGTTTTAGAATTCTATCCGAATTCTGGATGTAAATAAATTATATAAAATTAAATTTTGTGTATCGTAATTTTTGACAGATAATAATATTAGTAATCATAATATTTTTGTAATCATATGTTGTGGTTTGAATTCGATATTTTTATAGGATACGGAGTTTTAATGATAATAATTATATATTCCAGTCGTTTAACTGTATTTCGTTTCAACTTATTGATAATACTTCACAGCTATATTTGAAAGTCTCTCAAGTGGTTAATGAAGAGGTGTTTTAAAATGACAAAATTCTGAAAATCAAATTAGCATTCACAATAATATATATAGTCTTGTGAACACTAATTTGATATTTTTGAAAAATTATTGTTTTTAAGTTTTTTAAAAAAAGGATTATTGTATGTTTCAGAATTTCATTTTCCATCATCAGCAATTATAATGTAATGTGTAATATAATAAAATGCTGATTAATGGGAATATTTTTCAGTAAATATTTTATTTTGTTGTATTTTAATGGCAAATTTTTTTATTTATTTCTGTAGTTACTGCAAAACAAAACAATAAACACGAAAACAATATTTATTCAAATAATTCTGCAAATAATTACTTCAAATTATCAATTTAAACAAATGAATTTTTATTTCTTCACTTTATCACCTGCCTTTAAGGTAGCCAGATACATTCTGTCTGAGCAAAGGGAACTTTATCACCATCATTAACTTGAGAACTAACACACACAAAATCTTTGAATTGAATTGGTGGCCGCACTACCCGCTGGGCGTGTCCTGTGTAGTGAGCCTGTTGATCATCTCCCTCTGTTGTTCTGTTTCTGCATTACTTTTCCACTCAATTCACGTAGATCTCATTGTAACGTTTGCGTCACCCTCGTGGCCACTGGTTTCCATTTCATTATGATCTGTTGGGGACGCACGACGCACGTGGCTGACATGGTATGACATCCCATTGACTTCGATCTGGTGCACCTGAGGTACTCCTGTTACTGTTGCCCGTGTTGACTTCTTGCCATTCGCTGGTGGAGCTGGTTTGATGAATACATTATCTCCCACTTTCAGATAGTCGTCGATCAATACCTCGTGCTGTTGTGACTGTATTATACAAAAATCTTTCTTAAGTAATAATCTTCTCTTCGGCATTTTGTGTTGCGTTGTATTAGTAGCATCACAATTTCTGTGAAAATATTTATTTAAAACACAAACAGAATCATTTCAGTAGCAATTTCTGCGGGAAGCATCGTTCTTGATTAATATGTTTTTTGTTTATATATTCAAATCTTTGATTTAATTAATGAGTTAAAAATAATATTAACTTTTAATTTATCAAATTTTTATTGGATACAAATGCGTTAAGTAAATTTTAAAATAAACATTAGTTTTTAAAATATATTAAATTTAATAAGTTAAAATTGTTTTACTAAAAAATATTATTTAAATTTATAATAAAACTTTTTAATTAATTAGTATTTAAACATTAATCTTATTAGATTTAAATAATTAATCAATAACATATCAATCCCATCTGAGTAGAAGAGTCACCAATCTAAACAGCATACAAACAACAAACTTACAACATTCAGAATTTTCCATCACATGTTGTACCATGCAGTCATTTCACCAATTAGTTTCCACTTTGAGCTACCATTCTTTTGATTGTGTGGTGACTCCGTTCAGCAATACCGTTCCTGCTTGGTCGGTTTACGCATCTGAAACAAGCCTCCTAATTGATCAAGAAGTTTTTTCGCCCGATTTCCTCTGAAAGTTCTGAAATCATCTAAAAGAACTTCTTCCGGGGTTCAAATTCGGGGATAACACTAGTCAATACTCTACAGACATCTTCTTCATTCTCCGACTCGATTTGGTGCAAAATCATGAACAGCCCGGGCCACAATCCACCGCCGTTAGGAACTTCTTCCCTTCTATATGTGCCACGTCATCTGCCAGTCGATGCCACATCTTTTTGGAACTTAGCTTTCCTTTGTCCCACTGGATTGGTGTGGGATCGATTGACGTCGATCGATATTTTCACCACGGATTTGACTTGATCTTCTGAGATTTTGTTCGAATTCTACACTTTCCTCGCCAGGAACATGGTGCACTTCGTCCTAAAATGGTTGATTTCATTTAGTCTTTTCAAGCCCCGCGTGTTTCTCTTCTGATATGGTTGATGCAGCCTCCATCGTTTCTCTTGATACTGCCAACCAGCTGTTTGGTATTTGGGTTAGTGCGTACGCCTTGTTTTCCTCTGTGATGTCATCTTCTTTGACCACTTGCCTAAAAAGATCAACTCTACATTTAATTAATAAATCATTGAGGGCCTGTGATCAGATTGGTTCTGCCCCGCATAGTGCTGTCGAGAGCCACTTACATACGGCAGCTGAGTCAGTCATAAATTCGAATTCTTGCAGGCCACATTTCATTGCTTCTTTGAGAGCTTGATTTGCCGCCTCAAGCTCTATCAGATTTATATGACTACTGTCACGTTTGGATCGGAGTCAGCATGCGTCTTCCACTATTTTCCCGCCGATTTCGATGGATACTCCTACCGCAATCGAGTTGGTGTCATACCATATTCAGAAGATTTGTTTCTCCAATGTATGCGTTTTTACATCCGTGATAATTAAATTTATAAACCAGATTAGCTTAGAATCCACAAATTGTTTTCTTACAATGGAGAGACAAATCTCCATCTCAAAACCCGTATTAGTGAGCATGAGTGATTTAGGAATTACAAAAAATGTTTAATGAAGTCTTTCTTGAAGATATTTTTCGATCTTGAAAAAGGGTCAGTCCTTTCTGGCGGGACTTCGGGTTTGAAGTGGTTAAACACATCTTATCGGAAGCGGTGAATTGTGTGATGAATTAAAAAATATTTTTGTTTGAATATTGTGGATTAGAAGCTATCGCGGCATATCAATTATAGAAATTTCAGACGTAATTCGCCCGTTCGACGAAACTGGTAATTTCATGATGTAGTGCCGAAAATTTGAGTCTGTCGCGCCAATATGCTATGTGGACAAAGAAGCAACTATCCCAATGCTGCTAGAGAACCACGCCTTCAAACTGTTCACTTGTATGTGAAATAAAAAACATCGCGAACAAAGACGCCGCGGACAAAATAATTTGAAATGAATTAGGAATTTTAGGAATAAAAAGTAATTATTTGTTATTAATTAGGAATTTTAGGAACAAAATGAAATTATTTGTTGTATTTTATAATTATTACTATCATTATTATATTTTTATTTTTTATTATTATAATTAGATTTACTGTTATTATTTTGATTATTTATTTATTTATTATTTTTTGAATTACTATTACCATTAATATTATCAATTTATTAATAATTCATTTCAAATTATTTCATTTTATTCCTAAAATTCCTAATTAATAACAAATAATTTCGTTTGATTCCTAAAATTCCTAATTAATAATAAATTATTTCATTTTATTCCTAAAATTCCTAATTAATAACAAATAATTACTTTTTATTCCTAAAATTCCTAATTCATTTCAAATTATTTTGTCCGCGGCGTCTTTGTTCGCGGTGTTTTTTTACGCGGCGTTTTTGTTTGCGGCGTTTTTGTACGCGGTGTTTTTGTTCGCGGCGTTTTTGTCATGCGGCGTCTTTAACACGCGGCATTTTTGTCACGCGGCGTTTTGTCCGCGGAGTTTTATCCGCGGCGTTTTGTCGTGATACCCTTTCAACGAAGCATTTATATATTCCTGTATCGTTCTGAATTGCCTTTCTATGATTCCGTTAGTATTGTGGTGGTATGGGCTGGAAAATATTAAGGTAGTGTCTACTTCTGCCGCTAGGACTGCCATCTTCTTAGATATGAAGTTCTTTCCACAATCCACATGTATTTCTTTAGGTGAGCCAAATTTCATAATCCAATTCTTATTGATGATGTTTACAATTGTGTTTTCTTCTTGCCTTGCACATGCCGTCAGAACTATGTATTTACTGAAGTGATCAATAATAGCGATAATATATTTTTCTTTTTTCAAAGTTTCTCTAAAAGACCCGCATATGTCAATGTATATTTTCTCGAATGGTTCATCTGACTGTATCTTTATTGTTTTTTCTTTCATTTGTGTTGTCAGTGTTTTTGTCTGTTGGCATGAAATACAGCCTTCAATTGTATCTTTTACGGTTTTACCCCTTGTATTCATGCCGAAATTGTTCTTGATGTATTTGTCAGTTTTTTCCGCACCTGCATGACATAATAATTTATGGATATGTGTAATAAATTCTGTTTTCTTGTTATCTGGTATTCATATCTTTCCGTTTTCCGTATAGACTGTTCCATTCTTGACGATAAACCGTCCCCCGTCTGGTGACTCCTTAATCATCTCGATATCCTTGTCATTTTCCTGACAGTATGAGATCGTTTTTATTGGAAACATCGTTAATATTCGTGTTTTCATTTTATGTTTCTTGGCGTCTTCATGCTCCATCAAACATTGTGTACACGTACCACAATCTTTTCTTTATATCATGTCCGCGTTTCCGTGTTGTGAACCTTTCCTGAATCGCATGTCAATGTCTAAACTGCTGAGGTAGTTGAGCCAAGTTTGAAACTGTGCAGTGATCGGTCTCCTTGTATTCATCATAAACGTTATAGCCTTGCGGTCCGTCCTAAGGACGAATCGTTTCCCGTACAGATAATGCTTGAAATGATCACAAAAATAGTATACAGCCAGAAGTTCTTTTCTGGTTATGCAATATCCTTTCTCATGGCTATTCATCGCATTCGACCCGTACGCGATCACGAATTCCCCTTCTAAAACATCCGTTTGAGATAGTACCGTCCCAATGGTATTGAAGCTGGCGTCAGTGTCTAATATGAATTCTTTCTTAAAATCTGGGAACGTCAGTATCGGGGCTTCCATTAAAGCTTTCTTCATTTCGTAAAAAGCTGTCTCACAGGCATCTGTCCAGACTAGTTTCGCCTGATTATTCCCGCACATACTTTCCAGGGCTCTGGATTTTCTTGCAGTCTTTAATGAATCTTATGTTAGTAGTTACAGATTCCAAGAAAATTTCGAACACTCCTGATGCATTTAGGTCTGGTGAACGTTCTGATAGCGTCTATTTTGCTGGGATCAGTCTGTATTCCATATTTATTAATTGTATGTCTAGAAATTTGACTTCTTTTCGCAGGAATTTGCACTTTTCGGGATTCAAACGGAGTCCCGCGTCGCCAACTCTCTTGATAACTTCTTCTAGGACTGTATAGTGTTCGTCTAAAGTCTCGGCGGCAACGAAGATGTTATCTAAGTATACTATGCCCCATTCTTTATAGTTGCGAGTATTTTCGTCATAACTTCTTGAAATGTACAGGGGGCCGCCACTATTCCAAATGGCATTCTTGTGAAACAAAATTGACCCGATTTTGTCGAAAATGCTGTTTGTTCTTGTGACTCCGGGTCTAGTTCGATCTGTTAAAATGCGTTATCCAAGTCTATTGAACGGAAATATTTTGTCCCGTGTAAGGTATCCATCATCTCTTCCGCACTGGGCATGGGAAAGGCTTGTCTTTCAATAATTTGATTTAACTGTCGGAAGTCTAAACATAATCTCACGTCTGCACTTTTTTTCTTCAAATATTTTCCAAACTTGCAAATACTGAAAGAATCAGAAAACATTGCAGACTGTGAGTTGGAGATATTTATTAAACATCTTGATCAGTTATTAGAAGATTTCAAAAAGCGTTTCGAA
>MQRK01195208.1:19319-34941 GCA_001938485.1 Girardia tigrina | reverse complement strand
TTGGGTTTTGAAAGCGTTCTTCATATCCACAGACAGGATTGCTAGCCCTGTAAGTTTCGTTACCACATTCGCCTAGAGACGGACTTTAACCAATCTAGTTTCCCAGGATCCACCACGGGAGGAGGGTAACACAGATCCCAACATAAGAAGAACTGTTTTAATAGTAAAGTTGACGTAAGTAATTTTAAGATTTTGTGTTCACAATTTGATAATTACTGGGAGAGGGTGATGTGTGAAGCATTGTTGATTAAATCTTTTGATCCTAAAATCAATATCCAAACACCATCCTCTTCAACTTTATTGAAAGTATTTTCATGATTTAAATGAAATAATGATTACATAAACATTGCTTTGATATATAAACGCGAGTATATCATTGTTAATTCAGTCTGATGATGACGGTTGATCCGTCGAAATTAATCACAATAAATTCTGATGATCGTTTTTTGTTTTTTAAAAATTTAATTTACACATTAAAATACTTTTATTTAATATAATGCATAAAAAATTCAAAAAAACCTTGAACATAATTAACAAATAACAATAGCATGATACAATTGGAATATTAATTTAAATTTCGTTTTCAATGAAAGGTCATCTAAATTGGAAAAAAAAGTTAGCCTGAAGGGTGATAAGTTATTGTAATATGGATTTTCTATTATTTATTTTCTATTACTTTTCTATTATTAATTACTATTTTACATGAATATCTAATTTTCATGATTAAAGCATGAATAAACAAATTATAAATTCTTCACGTTATTTCAAAAGCAGCCACACGAAACCCTTTAAAGAGCCGCATTCAGGCACCTCTGTAATTGACCATCAAAATATTTTTATGATATAAATTACAATAAAGGTTATAAAAATAAAATAAAATTTATTATACAAAATTTTAAATTTTTAATAAATTTTAAATTAATTTAGCTACGAAGAAAAACAAGAATCAATTATCCTGATTCTACAAAAATAAAAAAAATCAATAGCAAAGTAATTTAGTTTATTTTATTAATTATGTATTGAAAAAGAAAACGCCCATAAATTTTATAGACATTTTATTTGATATAATACAATTTTGATATAATATAATTTTAGTCAAACCAAAAGCTTTTTGTTCTATCAATTAAAAATGGAGAGCTTATGAAAATTAATAAATTTCTTAGTCAAGGATTGGACCCAAATTTTCATGTACAAGGATGTCCAGGTTAATTTATTTCTATAAAAATTATATAAAAGTGTTTTACTTTTTGTATAATTTTTTGTTTTTATTACTTAAAGTTTTCCAATACTTTAGTGAAATAAAATTATTTCTAAATAAAACTTTATTGAAATTCGTAAAATATTTATTTTTAAATAAACAATAAAAATATATATTTTTTCGAAAAATTGTTTGTTCAAAAATTGGGAGTTCTTCGATAGTTCATCATGTAATTTTGTATAAATATCGCAATAATCGCCCTTCAATAGATAGATGAACTCGAGACAGAATTGAGAGATTTTGAAACTATTTTCATCGGATTTGGAGATATTTTGCAAGTGATTAAATTGCGTTTCGATTTTGTTGATAATTCCAATGTTGATATTCTCGATTCGATTGGGATTGAAATGCTCTTTATCAAGCGAATTATCGGGCAGAATTTGGAACGGATTTGCAGTTTGGTTTTATAACATCAAACATTGACAGAATTATCCGAAATTGAAATTTGTGATAATAATTTTTTTATTTGTAGATTTGATTTTTTGTGCAATTTCTTTTTTGATTAAAACAAAGAAATTTTAATTTATCTAAAATTTTGTAATTATAAAGAATTTTTTAATAATTGTTTTTGAGAATTTTCAATTGTTTGAAAAACATTGAATATAAAAAATATCAAAAACCCGACTATTCGAAACGATCAATCGATGAACAAAAAAATATGTTTTATAAAATATGATTTATAAAGGAGCACTACAAAGTAATTTTAAAATTGTAATTACTATGAAGTTAGAACATTAAAACGGACCTGATTAAAGTTTCATGTTGAAGTAGATCAATTTCTTCAAACAAATTTATAAACAGCTGATTAAAGCGCAATTTATTTAAGTAAGAACACAATCGAAATCCATCAAGAATAAATATATTTAAATTCTAACACAAATAATCAAATATTAAAACAACAACAATAATTGAATATTAAAATAACATTCAATTATTCAACTTCCGCCTCTTTTATTTGAAGGTCTTGTATACTTTTTCAACCATTCAATGCGGCGCGGTTTCAAGGATCTGGGATACTTCAGAACCACTTGATGAGGAGTGAGGAATTTTACAATTTTACGCACAATGCTTCTGACAATCTTGAGATCCAATCTGCATTTGAATGTTCTGATCCTTTCCTGTACTGTAAGTCATATTGAAAACCCGACAGATCTTTAATCCATGTCTGAAATAGAGAACTGAGTGGTTTGCTTGTCTGGGACATAAATAAAAGTGCTTTATGATCGGTACGAGCCAAGAACTTTTTTCCATATAAATAATGCTTGAAATGCAGCATGTAATCTCTTAATGCTAGGAATTCCTTTCTGGTAATACAGAAACCCTTTTCGTGCTCACTCAGGGTTCTCGATCCGTAAGCTATCAACCGTTCCGATCTATCTTCTTGAATTTGACTTAATACCCCTCCAATAGCAGAGAAGCTGGCATTTTTATCTAGCACCATTTTTTGGTTAATATTAGGGAAGCATAATACCGGACTTGTAGAAAGACACTTTTTAAGTTCATCAAAACTGTCTGCACACTCCTGTGACCAGTAAAATATCTCTTTATCGGCACTGGCCGCATATAAAGGCTTTGATATTTTAGCAAAATCTTTGATAAATCACCGGTAGTAATTGGTAAGACCTAAGAAAGAGCGCATTTGAGTTGCACATTTTGGAACCGGTGCTTCATTAATCGATTTGATTTTATCTTCACATGTTTCTATTCCTTTGTTACTTATTACATGTCCTAAAAATCTAACTTCAAACTCCTTCAAACGGCACTTCTGAGGATTGATTTTAAGATCTGCACTTGCAATACGACTAAAAACTTTCTCGAGCAGAACATCATGACCCTTCTCAGAGGAACTGTACACTAAACTATCATCCAAATACACAATCACTCCTTTATACAGCATATCGTGAAATATTTGATGTATTAAAGCTTGAAAAGTTGTAAGCACTACCCAAGTCGATAGAAGAGAACATAACTGCTCCACTCAGTGCATCCAAAAGGCCGTAGATATCTGGCACCGGAAATGTGAATTTTTCTGTAATCGCGTTTAATGGTCGGAAATCGAAGTACATTCGAATATTATTATCCTTTTTCGTTACTACTACCAGCTGAGAGTTCCATGGAGTTTGACACGGCTTTATGACTTGATTTTCTAATAACTGCTTTATCAGGATATTCAATTCAGTTTCCAAATGTAGAGGTAATCTTCTCTGATTTATGGTCACTGGTGAACCAGTTGTTTTAATGTGGTGTTTTAAAACCGTTGTGTGTCCCAAATCGAAAGTAGAAGCCATGAATATATTTCCATATTGTCGAATAAGGTTGTGGATATTCTTTGAAGCAAAAATATTAAGTGTTTTGTACACTCTCAAATGAGTATTTATCTGTACAGCTGCTTCTTGTGTTTCCATCACGAATACTTCTTTAAGATATACTCCGAACATCTTCATGATGTCTATGCCCCCGATAAGGACTGGTACTAAGCCCTTCACAACATATACTTCTATTGTATTCTGTTTGTGGCCCCATTGAACGTTGATTTTACTTTTACCTAAACATGCTCCACTGCCCGACGAAAAAGCACCCATCAAATTCTCACTTGACGGTTTCAACGGGGGACCACCCATTTCCTTCCAACATGATACATCCATTACTGAAACGGAGGCTCCTGAATCCCACAAGATTTCGAACTCTGTCCCATTGCATACAACCCTGCTCAATAATCTGCCATCTGTCTTCTGATACATCTTCTTATTCTTCTCTGTATTTTTTCTATCTCTGAAATTTATTTCCTTTATTGATGCAACCCGACGGACGAGACTGTTCCTTTGTTATTTTTAATCTTTGATCATCTGTTATTATTTCCGCAAATTTTGCTTCTAACTCGTACATAATGTGTATCCTTTGAAACTCTTCTTTTCCTGTTTCCACTTCCGTTAATCATCTAAGTCCTATAACGAAACTCCTCAGTAACGGTACGCCATCGTATCATCTGCGGTCTTAATTGTTCTACCCCTACAAACCTTATCTTTCTTTAAGTCTGACCTATCGTACAAATTATGTCAACTTCTCCCACAGCCTTCATCTGGGCACCGTTAGCTGCTATTAATCTCTGATTTTTAGTATATATCGTAGATCTCTTAAAATTTCTTACCAGTTCCCCAGTTATCACGTTTATAGCCATTTCGGTGTCAAGTAAACATTAGATTTCTTTTCCTTATATTATCACTGTTATACTCGGTCTTCCTTTGAGTCTATTATACTTGATGTTGGGGAGATCGTGCCTCAAGTAACTCTTCTCCGTTGAAGACTAATGGTGTGCTTGAAATGTTTTTACATGGAAAGTTGATATATTTTTTACAAATTTTCTGAATTACAGAAACTCGATTCATTTGAATTTTCCAATAACGACAACGAATGACTCTATTTAAACGAAAATCGATAGACCAACAATATTTTTTATTTGAAAAAATTATTAATTGTTTTTTACTTGTAATGACATTTTTTCTCGAACACACAATTCTGTCGTTCTTTGTGTCTAACTTCCATAGATACTTTTAAAATTGAACTTTTACCATGTTTCCATTGAAATAAGTCCGTATTACTTTTAAAAACTTAAAACTATATATCCCCCAAAAGTTTTCTATGTATTTCACTGATCATGGATTAATTCAAATAATGATCAACGTCACTTTATGTATGAAATATGACTATTCTAAAATATTTTTGAAAGTTATGTTGGCAATTTATATAATAACATTTAAAAGCTTTATTTTTAGAAACTCCATTGACATTGGCATGTAGATTACATGATCCTCATATAATTATAATGGCTTTAGTTAATAATGGAGCATATTTAGATTTTCGATCCACTGATTCTTTGACAGCATTACATAAATGTGCTAAAGAAGGATTGCTTGCACCCATGCAGGTATTAACTCAATTTTAGTCATAAATATCTTTTATCATTATTTTTTATTGTGAACCAATTATTAACTTCTTGTACACCAAAGAGTCTGTTTAACTTCACATCTAAGTGACTATAAAAGAAAATTGATAATAAATAAAGCTTGACGTTACTTGTCGAGGGTCTTTTTTGTTAATGGTTATGCATTTACTGGATTTATTAATTAAAATTCAAAACAATTGTTCAATAAAAGTTTCAGTCTTTATTGAATTTATGACGAGAAAAAATAAATACATCTATTTCAATCTAAATTTTATTTCTGTTTATCAAATAATAAATGAAATAATAAGATTAAGTTTGTTTATAATTGAAGCTTTTAAAATGTTTTATCCAGTAATAACATTTAACAAAATTTTAATTGATATATTCACATCTCTACTTTAATAACTGCTTACTATATGCTTGGTAGAATTGACACGTGAAGATGTTTTTGTTCGTAGAGGCAATCCACTCTTTGATGGTGACCCCCAAATTACCCAAGCCGTCGTAAACTTTGATCGCAAGCCAATTTTTCTTTAAATTTTATTATTGATTAACATGATGGTCCTTTAAGGCTTCTGTGGATATAAATGTGGTTTCACAAGTAGTTCCTAGCCCTTATTGACGATAAATTTTACGATACGAAACTCAACATGGGGAAACGCACTATCGTTGTAAAAATGTTTAGCTCTTTTTTGACGTTTTTTTCGTCTCACTTGTTGCTGGAATATGGTCAAGTTGATCCAGCAAGACACCATAATTAATTATTGCTTCCAAGTTTTGTCTAATTTCTACGAATATTGACGCTCATTTGTCGATACTACAGACAATATCTTATCTAGGCAATTTCCCTGAAAAATTAATCCCCGTACAATTGCTTTCCGAAAATTCCTCCTTTAATTATTGCTCCCTATAAAACTGCTCTCCATACAAAAACTGTTCCATGAAATACTGGGTTAGGGTTAAGGTTAGGGTTAGGGTAATGGTTAGTCTTAGGGTTAGGGCAAGGGTTAGGAGTTAGGGTTAGAAGTAGGATTAGGGTTTGGTTAGGGTTAGGGTTAACTTTAACCTTAAGAGATGGTATCATAAAAACTACATATTTTATACATCGATATTATACTTGCAGTTATTTTTGCTATTAAAATTAACCCTATTGTGAGCAATTCATCGGGGAGCAATAATTTAGCAGAGAAATTTTAACAGAAGTAATTATGCTGGGAGCAATTTTTTATGTAGAACAATTTTTGGGGAGGAATTGTGTGGCGATCAATTTTTAGAAAGCAATTATATGTAAATCACCAATAACAAATCCCGTTTTAGATAATTTCCAATCTGATAATAATGTTATTTTAAACATTATTTATCTGATAAACGCTGAAAATGTGATATTCGAATTAAATTAATTCTTTCAATTATTTTATTGAAATTTGCTTAAATTATAATACATTATTTAACGTTTATCTTTTAGACATTGTTACAATTAGGACAAAGTCCTAATTGCAAAGATAATAAAGGTTATACACCCCTGTATTATTGTATTGAAAATGATGCTCCTCCGGAATGTGTGAATCTTTTACTTTATGAACATTCTATTATTGGAATTCGAGATGAACAAGGTTTTCAAGAAATACATAAGGTTTTATTTCATGTTAAATAATTAAAATTTTAATATTAATTTTCATACTTCATTTTGTAAATTTTTCTCTTATCTAAATTCCGTTATAAATTCAATTAGTACCTGAAATAATTATGAAGATGTTATGAAGTGTGATTTAATGTGATTTAATTCAATTGTTTAAATCGGGTGTCTTCCGATTTAGTGTTAATTTTAAAGATATTTGTGAGCATTGTAGATCCTTCTGGATTTTATACCACAAGCTAACACAGTATGAAAAAACTTTAATTCGCAGACTCGGTGCGACTTTTTGACGGGACCCCTGATTTTGGTGTTTGGCGTCACAAATTTGAGTCTCTGGTACCAATTTACGGAATAGATAAGACAACAGCTATGCCAATGATGTTGGAGAGACAAGTCTACGTATTATTCGCAGGATTATCAAGCAGCGACAAATGAGAGTACGAAAAAGTGAAAGTCATGCTATTGGAAGCATTTGGCCTGGATCCACGGGCAACATACGAGGAGTTTTGTAATCGAACTTTCCAGAAGGGATAATCAGTTGAAAAATTTGTGCCAGCATTGCGACGACTAACAGTGATTAGATGTTTCAGTCAGGACCCGACATGCATTTAAGCGGGTCTGCCAGTAGATGTGTCAAATCATCTGACATCAGAAACGATTAAAAAGGTAATCAGTTTACAGGATTTGCTACCAGTGACCCGTTAATCATTCTGCAGCAGTACAATCAGAATAAGTTGTACACCTGTTAACAAATAATAAGTGAAATTTTAAATTGATTAAGTATATATATATATATAAACAAGTAAAGCATGCAAAAAAATGAAAAACAACCAATAAAAATTGACCTGTTTTTCATTTGAAAAGGGAATTAAAATTTGATTAGGGCATGAAAATATGGATAGGTGAGAAAAAATAAAAACATACACCCATACATACATACAAACACGTAAACAAAATGAAAAACACACATCATACATACAAATTTTTTTTACAATGATTAAGGGCATTTAACGTTTTACTAGGGTAAAACGTAAATCTTAAATTAATAAATTTTCAAAATTATTTAAAAAAATTTATTGAAAAATGGATGCGCAGTATTCGGATATCAGCAGCGCAACTGAAGATGCCCAAATAATTGCATCAAGGCATTAATAATTATTTTAAAATAATTTTTAGTATACAATTTTAGGAGTATATCGAACGATTCTGAGAAAACCGAACCGTTGCGACAAAAAGCAATTCGAAATTCGTAAATATTTATTATATATTTAACTTTTAACATCATATAGAGTCTCGCAAGCCAACAAAATACTGCTTGTAACAGCATTCTTGAATGACCAGGATTATAATCTGCTGGGGTCTCAATTATGAATCTACCAGAAGACCGTCAGAAATATAATTTATCGATTTAGAAAGACGGGAGATATCAGTGTTGGGATACGTGGTGGAGGAGGCCCATGATCACTGAAAGTTCTGGAGAGAAGTTACTGGACTACCCGGAGGACTTCCCCGAGGCTACATTATCAGAAATGAAAACATTTCTGAAAGAAAATACAGGGATCGATTTTTCCCTTCCCACAATAAGCAGATTCCTCTCCGGCAAATTTTTCACAATGAAAAAAGTGAGGCACGTTGTCGATCAACGAAACAGTGACCGGGTAGAGGAACTGCGATCAGCTTATGTGATGAGGCTCCTCCATGAAACTTGGAGCTCAAAGTCGTGCATCTACATTGATGAAGTGGGCTTCAATCAATGGACTTTACGCACGAACGGCCGATCAAAAAGGGGTACTCGGATCTATACCCCTGTCCCAACAGCTTGAGGAAAAATATCTCCCTCATCATGGCCATTTCAACAAGCGGGCCAGTACATTTTAAGGTGGTGGTTGGTAGTGTGAATAGAGAAAAATACCAAGAATTCATTTCTGAACTTGTTCATCACCTTCCTCTCACAAAACATTATTTAATTTATGACAATGCCTCAATTCACACAGGCATTGTCACTCCGAACCATACGGAAGTGGTTAATTTACCCCCTTATTCCCCCTTCCTTAATCCTATCGAATCAGTCTTCAGTAAATTGAAGAGAAGCGTTCGATCGGCACTAACATTAGCGCCAGGGATTTCGGAGATGACCCCACCTCAAAGACAGGACCTGCTGTCAGGCTTAATAACAAGCCAAATATCTAGTGGCGATTATTCTAATCTAAAAGAATACTATCGACACATCAAAAAATTTTTTCCTTCTTCGCTTATGAAGATTGACATAAACGGAGATTGATTAAAAATTTTTTTTGTATATTTGTAAAAAAATTGTATAAGGTTGTATAAAAAATTTAAATTAATAAATAAATTTATTAAGTCTTACTTCTTATTGATTTTTTATTGTAATTCAAAATAAATCCAAAATATATCACAAAAATATCAGAATATATCACGAATCTATAAATAGATTCATCCAGTGCCCTTATTCAATGTAAAAGGGCCCTTATAAATTGTAAACTGGTGTATCAAGCGATTGCAATTCGATAAGTGTGGTCAGATAAGTCACTTCAAACGAAAATATAAGATGTAAATGACAATCGAACCACCGGCCGGCTCATATCTTGTTTTATGTACGATGATAGAAATCTTCTTAAGCTTTGAGCAAAGTGACCACTCTAGTGTTAGAAACGTGGCTGAGTCTAATCAAATTTAAGTTCTAATTCCACTGCTTTTCAAAAATATCACAAACTTTTCCATTAAAGTGGAAGCCTCCTTCAAACTGGCAAACATTTCCAGTCAGAAGACAAAATATATGCATTTTCTTACCATTTTGACTGCCGACATTCTGAAGGCAGTTACTTCAACCATTGATCATTCATGCAACTCTCAATATGAGGAACTTCAACTGACTCTCAGAGGAAAAAAGTTCTTCTTTACCTTGAACAATCGCGACATTGGTTGGTTGGAAGCTTTCCTGGTGTGGGATATCAGAGATAATGAAGTTTTAGAGATTATAGGAAAAGAATGGATATCCAGTTTCGGTGCACCAGAGCAAATCGTCTCTGATAACGAGAGATAATTCATAGAAACAGATTTCCGAAACTTGTGTAACTGATACGGTATAGAACAGTATTACATCACCCAATATCACCCACAAATTAACGGCAAAATAGGAAGGCTGCCTCGGACACCAAAAGAGGCTCTACGATCCACCTGAACCAACATGGACAAATAAGGGTTCCCATCACTACCCCTCGTTCTACTGAGACTCAGAAACAAAATCAACGACTTCGGCCTTTTAACATTTCAGCTTCTTTGTGAATAACAATTTATTCACAATATCTGGTATCTCCGCAAGATTACTAGGCTATGTTATCATTTCTAGTTCTAATCAGTATATTGTAAATGTTCCAGATTTCGCCGACAAATTTCAGAATTACGATGAAAAGTAGTTTTCTACCCAAATTAAACTGCAAAGACGGGTAGATAAATAAAGAACTGGGGAGCTCTTTACAGCCAGTATACAAGAGACCTTTCCAAGTCCTGTGTCACTCAGAAGACGATAAGGTTATCACTATTTAGAGACATGGTAAAGAGTAAAACTTTTCAATCGACAAAACTAAACCGTTTTCATCGAACTTGGAGGGGAAGTATAAAAACTTAATCATTATTTATAACAATTTATGAATCAAATTAAAAAAATAGACGAATGATTAATAAGTCTTTTTTACAGAAAAAATTGCAATTTCCCTAATTATCTTTGTTCCGAATTAAATAAAAATAAAATTTATTGTTAAAACTAAAAGTCAAATTTAATTATTATTAAAAAAAATATATAAAATATTTTAAATAAGGAAAAAATATCTATATATATATATAGTATTAGAAAGATATTGTGAATTAAAAATAAAAAAAATATATTTGTTTTACTTTTTGTGATTCGAAAAATTCTGTCGAAGTAGTTTTGCTTAATTTTTGTTAAAAACGAGATAGGAAATAATCGTAGTTTGGTTTGGGAAAATCAATATTGTTAAATTAAAAAAATAGTATTGTGAATAATTGAATAAATTCTGTCTCTCGAATTTTCGTTTTTGTGAGGAATATGCTCTTCTTTTTTTCGCAAAAATCAAAATATCGTCAAAATATACTACTGCTTCTTTCCAATTCAAGTCTCCTAGAACTTTGACCATTAGCTCTTGGAAAGTTGCTGGGGCTGAAGCCATTCCGAAAGGTATTCTTTTGAAACAATACTGGCCGTTCTTTGTTGAGAATGCTGTTTTAATCTTTGATTCTTCTTCAAACTGGACTTGGTAGTACGCATTTACGAGATCAGTTGAACTAAAATATTGCACACAATTCAGTGTATTCAGCGTATCATCCACATTCGGCATAGGAAACGCTGGTTTGACGGTAATTCTATTCAACTGGCGAAAGTCTACGTACAATCTAATATTTTGTTTTTTCTTCTTCCACCCCCATATTAATGGAAAATTCCATGGTGAACTACACTTTTCAATTGGATCATTTTCTTTGAAATTTCTTAAATCATCATCCTATTTCTCCTCAAAGTGTTTTGGTTGCCGATAGTATCGGATCCCCTTGCGTTTCTATTCTGTGTTTGTCAATGATGTTTTCCCGATGCCCCAATTATACTCCGTTAGAATCTGCATTAATCACCCGTCAATTTGATTGTTATATATTTCATTTATTCTTTTAGTCTGTCCTCATCTGATGGGTTGTCTCTAATATTTACCGACCTCAAGATATCTGTTTTTTTTAGTTTTATTCTGAATTTGTCCAAGAAATATATACTGCGATCATTTCGGGGTCTATTTCTTTGACCACATAAAACTCTATTAACTTATATATTCCCTCAATAGCTACATTCAATTAAACGATTCCATAATTTATCAGTTCTCAGTTATTTGTGCAATGGATACGTTTTTTCGTTTCTCTGATTTTAATATCTTTCATATTTTAATTATTTCCACCTTAATTACATTCATTCTGGTTCCTATGTCCAAAAGAAAATGAACTTTTATCTTTCATGTAAAAGTCTACACTTGGATATCCTTTGAAATCTTTATAATTTATCTTAAACTTTGAAATCTTCAATATTTCCGTTGTACCATTTAGTACATTCTTAAAAAATCTCAATGAAAACTATCGTTGTTTTCGGAAAATGATTCAAACGAATTGTAACAAATTGTTAAACAAATCGTCTCTAATTCTCGAACTAATTCAGATCCATTCCGTGATTTACTGAATCAATTTTTGAGTATGAATCAATCAAATAAATCTTCCATTTAGAAAGCAAACCTTCACACTGGCGGTAAATTTGATGCAGAACTTCTGTTATTAAGCTTATTGAAAAGTTTTCATCCGATTGTCATGTCACGGGACCGACTGCAGGAGAAGACGATGATCTTACGCTCGATCGACTAGGGTCTCAAGGAGAACCGCATCGTTATGTGTTCCACCGACAGAAACGGCGCTCCGAAGACAAGGCTATCTAAATCAGCAATCCGCGCCAAATTGTTTGCTCACAAATTTTCTCGTAAAAACTAATAGTTTGAGGATCCATTTACAATCACCGAGTTCGAGTTATGGACCCGAAATTTCGAATCCGAATAGATCAAATTGTTGAAAATTTTGATTGATTAAGAGTCGAACTCTGGAAATCGGTACATTCATCGATTATGGAACTCCAGCGTAAATAGGACTATGATATGTCAAAAATCATTAGAATTCCATCCTGGTTTCCCATCGCAGAATCCATTAAAATATAAACGTGGTTTTAAAAATTATTTTCTTTATTTTTTGCTTGTTTTTTAACACAAAATTATTTTGTATAACATATATTTATAAAATATATAGGCATGTCTGTATGGCAGAACAGTTCACCTAGATCATCTTCTTTCTTACGGAGCTAATATCGATGCCAAAACCAATAAAGGAAATACAGCTTTGCATATATGTGCAGTTCATAATCAGGGATCATGTGCTAGATTGTTACTTTATAGAGGTATTACACGAAATATCCTAGACAGTGAGAATAAATCAGCATATCAAACTGCTTTATTATCAAATAATCTTGAAATAGCAGATTTGATACAAACTTTCAGAGATGAAGACGTGGGTAATAATTATTTAACAACTTTAGCAAATTATATCATATCTTTTATTTTGTTTTAGTCCCTGTTACATCTTTGCCAAAATTCAATGAAAAAAGAAGAAGTATTGTTCCATTGGCAAGACAATTTTCTAACTCGAAAAAGTCCGATGATGAGACCGACAAAAGTTTTGTTCAAGAAACTTTTACAGGGAATAGTGATTCTTGTGATTCTGAATCTCTTAGACATACACCTAAGTCATACAATGCAAATAATGTAAAATATCGTGCTCCTCCTACACCTGATACCCAGTCTTTACAAAATTTTAAAAATAATGCATCCACTAAAAATATTTCTCAGTTGAATACTTGGAGTAGTTCAGGTTTTTATTTTATTTCATTTTAACATTTTGCAAATTTATTTTGTTATTTGTGCTGGCATAAAAATAATATAAAATTAAAAAAACTTTCCCTTTTTAAAATTATAGAGGTATTACACGAAATATCCTAGACAGTGAGAATAAATCAGCATATCAAACTGCTTTATTATCAAATAATCTTGAAATTCATTATGCTATAAAAACTTAACACTTGAAATACCGATGGTAAATACATAATTCTGTCCCAAAAATTTTGACATTAAAGTAAAATAATGAGTGAAAAATGTAGAGATATATGTAATACTGTTTCTTGCCAAAATAAAAATTATAGAAATTTTGACAAAGTATCAGTAATCAGCTTACTAGTCTTTCTTCTGGTTTGGTAGTTGTTTTTTGTTTTTCATCTATTTTTTATGCTTTTGAAGAGAATCTGGGTTTTAATCATTTCAGTTTTAAACACTTAGCAAAATATAAAAACCCAATGTTTCATCTGCATAACGCTCATATTATTTTCTTAAAATTGTAAGTAGATAATTAAAATAATTTAAATTTTTTTGTGACAAAAAGCGTAATACGGGTTAGGGGTTAGAGTTAGGGTTAAGGTTTGTAAAGAAAATAAAAAAATAAATTTAAAAAAATTTAAAAAATTAATCACCTAATAATTAATAATAAATAGCAATAATAAATAAATTGTAATTACGATTTATAATTTAAAACAGAAACTTTCAAAGACGAAAATTTAACTCATCCGTCATACATGACGGGTATTTTCTAGTCTAAATATAATAAAAACTTTGAATTTTTTTAAAATACTTAGCAAAAAATACGAGCCTTGGTTTCAATCTCTTTAATATTTCCTTTTCAAATGTTAATAAAATATTTTTAGATACTATATTTTAATTATAAATTGTATCCTATTTTGATTTTAAATTGTTCAATTTGAAAAAAAAATTTCTAAACATAAACTTTAAATATTTAATTCTTTTTATCGAGATTTAATCTTTTGAAAATTTATTTTATATTTGAATTTTTTAAATCTCGATCAGTGAAAGGAAGATTAAATTATTCAAAAACATAAATTAACATAAACTTCAAAATGTTAACAAAAAATAATTGAAAATAATTGAAATATTATTTAATATGAATTATTTATTTATTTACATATAGATTTTAAGTATTGAGGCGTTATTACTTTTTTCATTTGGAATGATAATTAATGAATTGTAGTATCTAATTAATACTGATTCACAAAACTTCGTTCGTAATGTTAATCATAACCTTTCTGTTGAATAGAAAATTAGTCCTTTGAACCTGAAGAAGTTCTTACAATGCAGTGTCGGAAACCTTACTCGATAAACTCATTTATGAATTTTCCTTCGTCCGGATTTTGAAATGACGCTTTGTTTCTTCAATGTACGAGTTTTGACAGCCGTGATAATTAAATTTATAAACCAGATTACATTACAATCCACAAATCTTTTCTAATTTATTTGAGAGGAAAATTTAAACTTTTTATAACATTGAATTATCCATATTTTTTATAAATTCTTTTTTTAATTTTTTAAACCAAAGGCTCCCAAACTTTTTTCACTCGTAGACCGCTTGCCATGAAAACAACAAGAAAAAGAAAACCTGCTAAGAAAAACAACATTTTATACATTTATTAATTACATTTAAATATCGAATATATTTAGTATATTTAAAAATACAAACTTAGACTAATCAAAAACAATTTTAATATACAGTACCGAAAAAATTTTATATGCCACCCATCAAATTTTCATAAAAAGATTTTTCAAAAAAAACTTTTATATTTTGGTAACTAATTAAAATGTTAGTCATTTACTTAATCATTTAAGGATTTCTCTATTAACTTTAAATAAAATATAAATAAATAAGATAATTTCAAATTTTTATAATCAACTATTTATGTTCATATCAAAAAATGTGGCCGACAATATGTTATATGCCACTTGTTAATAAATAAGGTAACTAAAACAAGAACAAGATTTATGTTATTCAACTTTATTATAAAAAAACATAGAATGTTTGTATGTACTAATATGAAGGTGAGGCGACTTTACCGCGGCGACTTTACCGCGGACGACTTTACCGCGGGCGACTTTACCGCGGGCGACTTTACCGCAGGTGATTTTACAGCGGGCGACTTTACCGCGGATTTTTTCAGAAAAAAAATTTTAAAAATTTATAATATTAATATTAAATAATTAAATAAATTCACTTTTCTTAAAATGTTTAATTAAGATATTTTTTGCCATTATTACCGAATAATACTTTATTAAAATAT
>MQRK01195207.1:321-17779 GCA_001938485.1 Girardia tigrina | reverse complement strand
ATTTTAATATGAAGATTTGAAAAGATTTAATATTTTTAATGTTTTTAAATATCTTATGTTGTACTTTAAAATATAAATTATATAAATTATACTCGAATAATTATTTATCGTGAACATCTTAAATATCAATTTTCCATCTGGATGGGAGAAACACATTTCCAAATACTAAACTCTACATACAAAATTCAACAAACCAATTTCAACATACCAAATTTAAAATATTCCTCACAAGACAAAAAACATGATTTTGCCGAAATTCTGTAACGACAAACTTTATTAAATAAAGTATAAAAATAAATATTAATC
Organism: Girardia tigrina; assembly: GCA_001938485.1. Taxonomy (NCBI): domain Eukaryota; kingdom Metazoa; phylum Platyhelminthes; order Tricladida; family Dugesiidae; genus Girardia; species Girardia tigrina. Next base: position 17,473 of record MQRK01195207.1, on the reverse strand, counting down.
AAAATAATCTAGAATAAATGCCTTCGTATAAATTTAGATGATCAGTTGATAAGTGACATATTATTTATATTTAACAATGAGGGAAGCAGATCGTGGATGGATTTTAGCAATGACGGCGGCAACAGTGACAGAGGTGGTGACGGGTGTAGTGGGGGTACGCTGATTTGTCAACACTGAATCAAAGTATTCTCTTAACTCAGTCATCTACAGTCTCTGGAGAGAATGTGATAATTTTCCTTAATGCAATGACTCCATGAAGAAATAAAATGAAAGAATGGAGAGGGTTCACTGTGACGCTGAATAGAGGTCATTAACAGTTTTTTTAGAAAGATGCCAGGTACTCCATTCAACGAATTATAAAGGAATAAATTTTTCGAGAAGTAATAAGAAAGAAAATAGTTTAAATTATTTTAAGTGTTTCATATTTTTCAGTATATTTTTATCAAATAAAGTATAAAAATAAATATTAATAAAAATAATCTAGAATAAATGCCTTCGTATAAATTTAGATGATCTATTGATAAGTGACGTATTATTTATATTTAACAATGAGGGGAGCAGATCGCGGATGGATTTTAGCAATGACGGCGGCAACAGTGACAGAGGTGGTGACGGGTGTAGTGGGCGTACCCTGATTTGTCAACACTGATGACGCTTGATCAAAGATAGATAAACCAAGTTTGTAACGCTCCGAATAACGTTTCGAGATAGGAACTGTTGAATAAGAAGAATGAAGTTGGTCCTTAAATTGAGAATGGTTAGTTTGGCACGGCTTAATGAGCATGAAATATTTAATTATGCATACCAAAAGACAAAAAACAACCTTTGTTCTCATCTTTGAGACATTCAGAGGAAACATTTACCTTTTCAAGACTGATTAGGACAATGTCAAGTTGCAGTTAATGAAACTGTAATAATTTAGCCTTGAAATTAAATATTTTATTACAAATTATTCAGATAATTAAAAAATAATTATTTTTGAAAATAACAAGACGCCATTTCACAAAAAATTATTTCCATTGACAAATAATGTCGACGGTATAAACGTCATCGTCAAGTCATAAAAATATTATGAATTTTAAATCTGCTTAAATAGATATGCAACGATCATGCAATCAATGAATAATTGTGTCATCTAAACTCACTCAATAAAGTTATCTAGGAACCCCTTGTTGTATCTCAGCAGAGGGTTTTCGTAAATCATAATCAGATTCTGATAATTTTGATTCGAATGACTGTTCAGACGATGATTCCGCTTCATCCCTCAATTTTTGCAGCCAATTAAAACTTGTAAAGACTTCGTTTTCCTTGAATCTTAAATGATATTCTTTCATATTCGATTGATTGATTGGGTGTTGAGAATCAATTGGATTTGAAATCGGATCGAATTGATTTAGAGAAAAATCTTCACCGGTTAAGACTACTGGTTGTATCGCGCCGCTACTGGATCGAGTTAGATCGTCACTGATTTTAGTTTCATTATTAACTGGAATCACATCTATCACACGAATATAGTGTGGAGAACTGTTGGCGAGTTTATTGGCACTGAATATCACAATTGCATAATTTCTCCGTCTGCGAATCAAAGCGACAATTCGAAACAAGCTCTTCCACAATTTTGTCGCCAAATATTGTTCGATTGCCGACTTCAAATCGCATATTGTGCTCGTTTCCAATAGAAATTCGTTGATAGTTCTCCGACGCGGTTTTTCGATTTGATTTGATTGAGATTTGATTCGGTTGTCAGGAATGATTGATGAAGACGCTTTGATTTCATTCGAGTTATTTCTCGATAATTTTCGATCGGATTTATCGGAACTCGATTCAAGGAGCGAATCATCACTGTCTGAGTCGACCATAAATTTACTTAATTTTGAATCGATTTTCTTGACCAAATGACCGTCTTTAATATCGAAATGTGCGATTACCGTTGGAGAGTTTCTTTCGATCTTCTCGATCTGGTCGATTACTTGATGGGCTCTACTCAAATTCAAAATGAATATCTGCATGCCCATATCGAATTTGTTGCTGAAATCTATGACCTTTTGAGCCTGATTTTTAAAATTTAATTCAACATTTGAAACATCATCACTATTGATTGTTTTGGCCAATTCATACAAAGTTGGTAAATCATTTATATTCATTATGAAATCAGGATTCTCAAGAGATATAAGATCATTATCTAAAGGTACTCCAAAACATTTAAATTTAGAGATATTTTTTTTAATTTTGACTGGAGACCTTTTCTATCTATGTATTCACTACGACAAGACAAACAGTCCGGTACAAATATCAAATGATATTCATCACAGAATTTCTTATTGATCACAGATTCGGTAATATCAATTATTTAAATTGATGATTTGATAAACATTATTATCGATTTATATTTATTCGTTTTCTTGCAGATCTGAATCCGTCATAGAGACTAACGATTGAATTAATTTCGTTTTGAAGACAATTTTTTAATGATCCGATATTCATAAACGGAAAATCAATTTTTTCGTTTTTATTTAAAACTTATTGGAAATAAAAATATTGAAAATTCATTAATTCAACAATTGAAATCTTTTATTTTCATTAAACTTGCAAAAAAAATTGTGATTGGAAATTCACAGAAATGGAAACCGACTTTTTCTTAATTACAGAAATTGCATAATTTTTTATTTAACATTGCAAAATTGTTTTTATTTAACTTGCAAAAAAAATTGTGATTGGAAATTCACAGAAATCGAAACCGACTTTTTTTAATTACAGAAATTGCATAATTTTTTATTTAACATTGCAAAATTGTTAATTGTGATTGCTTACCACACATTCCCTTTCTAAACACACACACTCCAACTGTCACACATTTTCACACTTTCTAATCACAGGTATACATACACTCACATACCAGCATTCACATAACATACATGCACAATTCTGATTTGTCAGTTCAAATGAACTTTTGACAAACAAAGGACTCTTTGTTAAATAATCAAATTGCAACCTATCAATTGACCAAAAATTTAAATCACTGTCAATTGCTCAAATTACCATGCTTAAAATTAATTTACCAACAAAACGGTGGTTCAACAATCAATAATTGAAAGAACCCATCATTTTTTTTGCGGCAATCATCACAAAACCATATGAACGTGATGATCATATACATTTATTTATGTACTTATATTTAATTCAATTAAATCTTATTTAATTTTTTATTTCTTTTTATTTTAATTACTTATTTAATTTAATTTTATTTTTATTAGTTTAATAATTTTTTTTATTTAATTTACAAATAAAGGGTTTAAGGCTATCGCAGCGCTACCACCCCTTTTTCACATTAATCTAGGAATTTAAGATCTAAAAATAATTAAAAATTAGTGCTTCACATGCCCCTCTCTCCCAATAATTATTTAACTGAGCACATAGAAATTTAAAAAAATCATTTATTTATAATTATTTTAAATTGATATTTATTATTTCAAGTTGCGTAAAGTTAAAAACATATTTATTTTTAATTGAAAAACACATTTTGTTTCATTTTCAATCGATTTTACATAAATTTTCATTAATAATTTGAAAATTTATGGTGAAAATGAGGTGACACAGCCCTATAAAGACAACCTCTATCTCTCCTCCGGTCTACCCCATGTAATACAATGAGTTACAAACGACTGTTATTTCAGAAATAATAAGGCAATTAGAATAGCAGAAAATATAATCAAGAGACACAGAGAGAAGCATATTATTATACAAAGCACATCGATCGGTGAGAGTTCTGTTCTGCTAATGTCGACATAAATCTTGTATAATGCATCTATATGATCATGATGATTGGGCTGACGAACACCCGTTACACTGAAGAAGTATGGAACCAAGAGATTCGCGATTAGGGACCGCCTCATTCAACAAACTCTTGATGGTACAGAAATTATCGGGGCGGTCATTCTCATGCTTACTCCAACATGTTCTCATGATATCGTAGGCCCAGTCAGGAATTTCAATACAATGTTCCCTTGCATCATGGACTTTCTTAGGTAGGTCTCTAGTGTGATTCCCGTCCTTCTTGTAGGTAGGCACATCCAACCCGTTAGTAAATATCTCCCACATCAATATTCCGAAACTGTAAATATCAGATTTCGTTGAATATTTTGCGTTTTTCACATCGGCAAACGGCAACCTGAACAAACACGATTGACGGTGAATAATAAATAATATAAAAATAAATGACATGAATATTTAAAAAAGAAAATATACTACAGATCTTTACACATTTTTATGAGGGGGTATAAATTAGGCGCTATGAGGAGTTAGTGTAAATTTTCGATTCGCTGAATAAGTTAATGTTTTAATTTAAAAATTTTGCAAAAATTAAATAATAAAAGCAGAGTTTAAAATCAAACAATTTTAAAGTTAATATATTTCAGTTAGCAGTTTTAAAATAAAAATTTTAAAAGAAATAATACAATAAATAAAAGTATTTGCGTAAATTTATATATCAACTGCTACAAAAGTTTTTTTACGAAATTAAATAGTTTTCTACAAATTAATTTTAAAATTAAATGTTATATAAATGTAAAAATAGTTTCATTGTGTTTAGAATATTTTTTAAAAAATACAGAATAATAAATATTTTTAAAATTTTATAAGTTGATTGCATCTTATTTAAATGAAATAAATTAATTTTATAGGTAATAAAATTTTTAAAAGCATTCCAAAAATGATAAAAAAGTTTTCATTAAAAAGAAAAGTTCAAAAATATGTTATCGAATATAATAAATTATTTTTAAAGTTTTTACACATTCATTGGATTTTATTTAATGGAATAAATTAATTTTATTTGTCTTATAATTTTTAAAAATGCATTTTAAAAAATAATAAACAATTTTCTTTTCATCATCAATTGGTGGTCTTCCAGATTTTGGGGCATTTATAACGCATCCGGTTTCCTCAAACTTTTTGAAGATGCTTCTAATACTTTTTTCGGTTGGAATATTTTTCCATTTAAGACGCAGAAGTTCTTTTCTTGCTTAAGTCACTGACTCATGCTTCGCAAATAAAATAACAATTTTTACACGCTGATTTACATCCATTTTGAATCTTACGCTTAAAACAATAACAACAATTAATACATTTAAACATAATTTAAATTTTAAATTAAATTATTAAAGAATAAATTAAAATTTAAAGAATAAGCTTCAAGATGCCTTTATAATTAAAAAGAAATACAATATAATTCAAAAGTTATTACAGTTTAAAACCCGGTAGTTACTTTGAATGAATGACCTCATAATAATCTGCCAGACACAAACGCCTTTCACTTCCGCTTGAATGTAAAACAGCGACAAGTTTTCTCATTCGCTAAATTCAAAAAATAAAAAGGGTTTCACAAGTAAAGATTTTAATAATATATGAACCATAGATCCATACAAATTTTGAAAAACATACCTTTCTTAATAGTTTGTTTTTGACAGTAGTCGATTTATGCTTGTAAAATGGCTTTGTCAGTGAACACTAGGCAATCGTGTACACTACTCTTGTGAACCCTTGTGCTAAACATTTTCTATAATATTTTCAAGTGTGGAATTCGAAAATATTATTTCTTTGACAAAACGTTCATCACCAAACAAGGAACATGAATCAGGATATTACTAGTTGGAGATATTAATAGTTGTTGTTTTTTAATTAAATTGATTAAGTTGATTAATTAAATAAAGTTAAATGTATACAGTTCTGATGTCAATTCTTATACTTCGATTAATTTATATTACAATAAAAGTGCTTCTCTCAATTCTCTTGCGAATGGCGTCTTTCTTTGGCATATTGGCTTGAACGGCAGTCGAGGTTCCTTGGAGAGCACTGTTGAGGATAACTGATGGCATTTCAGTTGTATCTATTGCCCTCCTTTTGATTCCAGTCATTATTATGGCAGTTTGAAGTTGCGCTGCATCACTTCCGTGACTATACTTGTACATCTACTTCAGAACACGATCATTATCGACATCCGTGTGTAAACGGGCCTTACATTCGTTCGTCAGTTCACATCGCCAGAACTTCTTGGAATGGTCTCAGCTAAACTTATCGAAAACGTAAAGGTAAATTTTTCTTTTCCACGCTTCGACTGAACATTTTCCATTTGTTTTTTAAAATCTTTTAGGGAATATATACGGAAATATTAAATTTTATTGGAGATTTTAAATATACCTATGATCTATCAATAATGAAATTTTGATTACACATTTTTAATTAAAATGGCAACAATTGATACAGTGCCAAAATCGTCACGCCAAAACGACTTCGCTCCAAAACGACCTCGCACCAAAATGTCACGTACCGAGTTAAAACCTCTCATTAATCTTCTCTTTGTCTTTCATTATGGTTGACAATGTGGAAGCCATAATTGAAAATGCTCAAGCAATGTCTTTCATCTTCATTTCAAGATGATTATCGACATAGTCGATAATTTCTTTCTTTTTAGCAATATCGAGAAGAGTGATGTAAGTAGCGTTTATGCCACTTTCATTATTATGACATTCTGAAGTCATAATTTAACATCACAAAATTTATTAATATCAACAATTCACATACTTAAACAAATTTCTTATTAATTCAATTATTTCGCCTAAAATTAATTCATAAATTTTTTCGTTTACATTTTGAAAATTTACGAAATATAAACTTCAAATTATATTTACATTTTTTACGAAAATTTTACAAAATTCAAATTTTAAATTATTTTACATTTTTCAAATTAAACTTCAGATAAAATTTATATTTTTTACGAAAATTTTACAAAATCTAAACCTTAAATTATTTTAGATTTTTCTACGAAACTTTCTCATAAAAACTAATTAATTTAAATTTACAATAGACTCTTTTGTTAAAAAATTATTTCTTAAATATTGATCCGTTAATTATTTATTTAAAATTTATTTAAACTTATTTCATAACTTTTGTCAAAATATATCAATTGTCATTACTGTAAACATATTTTAAATAAGTATTTATTTATCATATTTTTACTCTACATTTAAATTTTAAATTTTCAAATCAAAAAAATAATAAATTAGTTTGGCGAAACTTAAATTTAAACTAACCCCTCATAAGTGAGTTTACGCTTCTGAGCCATGCGTACTGTAATAATGAAAGGTAGATTCAAATCACTGCAACGTATTAATTTAAATAAACAAAGTCACAGACGATGATTATAAATGTGATATTAATAAATGTTTTAATAATATTTGTCTCAATACTCTTAACAGTTAGGTATTAAAAATAAATTTTCTGATTCTTTAAAGTTCCAAACGTATCTCTAAATGAAAACTTATTTCAGTGTTTTATTATTTTATTTGTTTTAATATTTTTTATGAGATTGTTCGATTTTATCAAATAACTAAAATCTACATACCAGCAACGGTGTCCGGACTGCGAGCTCTTGTAATAATTCTTATCTTCCTTTAAAGAAACTGTTAAACCAAAATCACTGATTTTTAGAATGATGTCTTCGATCTCTTTACTATTAAAAACTAGAATATTCCGAGCAGCGAGATCTCGGTGAATGAATCTCTTCTCATCGGATAAGAAATGCATCCCCTATTGATTTGAAAAAATCATAATTATATCAGATATTTTCGGTGATTGAAACTCTTCTGTTTGTTGTCACAAAATTAAAATAACGAGAAATTTTCAAGATGCTAAAGGATAAGAAAGAAACCTACCAAAGATATAGAAAGCGTAGAAAGAATAAACAAGAAATATAGAAAGACTAATAGCGATTATAATCAAACATTGAGATTAGGTTGTTGCAAGTGATTGAAATGTATCAAACAAGCCAATTTTTCAAGGGGATTCACAATCATCTACAAATGTAATTGAAATAATCACGATTGCTTGTACGCGTCGAAGTAAATATTCGTTAAATCAAGATGGAGTATGTCAACTCTACTGAATTGATCTGACTCTTCACAGAAATATCACTGATAAATTACGTCAGTTACAAAGATCTAGACCATACTCTTTTACTTCGCGAGAAAGAATCCGGAATAAGTAAAAATCTGTGTCACACAATTTACTGATCTTGATAACAAAATATTGCGTTCACTATCATTCCTCAAAAAAATACAATTGCAAATAAAATCAAAATTAAATAAAATCCAATCGTCAAAATAAAACGAGAATCAAAGAACCCAATACCAAGAAAAAAATTAGAAAAAAAGCAATCTTCCCCTTTGTCGTTTTTGTAAAACAAACAGAACTTTTGCAGTGATCCCTCAGGCCTTATTTTTTTTGATATAAATAATAAAATAATATCGAACCTCACAAATCTGAATGCAAAAGTCTCGGCGAATTTTGTCATTCAGAATGCTTGATGAATTTCTCAAATATGTCAACAAGTTCGAGTCTCCTAGTTCACTGATCAGTAATATTCCCTCTAGAAACAGATCCAAATCAATGCCGATACATGAGAATATTTCATAAATATCAATTATCGCAATTGTCGTTTGTTTGTACACTCGATGCATGGAACACTCGAAATTCTATTCTAACATCGAATGTCACAACAGAGAGCTTCATTAAGCTAAAATTTGCTAAAAAATATCGCATGAAACAAGAAACGTGTTCTGTCCCTTCGTAAAAGTACTTCAACTCCAACTGCCCGGGGTAACTGAAAAATCCTGCAGTATGGTGAAGAGAAGTACTTGTTATCCGATTAATTAGCCCTTCAAAAGTGTCACAAAACAGATAAGTATCTACAAACCGATATTACGTATTTTTCCTCAAACCATTCTCAAGTTGCACTACCAAAGTAACTTATCACTTATATTTCAGTATTTGTCAGGCAAATTTCGTTTACAACAAAAGTTAATGCATTTCTACACTCACTTCTCTGTGTGTTATGTTACCCTGAGTATTTGAAGCGTCCATTTGATGAATAATATTTAGGGATGTTACATTTGCAGACATTGACAATCTAAAAAAAACAAGCAGATTTTTCTGTCTGATTTTCTATTTCCCGAAAGGAAAAATGCTACTTGAAAAAAGAAAATAGGAACTGAGTATAGAGTAAGCGTGAATGAACGGGAGTACTAACATGGACTAATGAGATTTCATGCATATGATGATCAGAAAGGGACGGTTCTTGAAGGTAAACACATTGTACGACAAGGAAGATAACATACGTCTCACAAAAACCGTGGTAATCTATTTTCTGAGATTTCTCTTCGTGCTCGGTGCGATATTTAAGTACCTGCCTCTGACCTATATTGCTCAGATAAAATGAAAAATACTCCTAATGATTATGGGAAGCGATGTCATCGCTAAAAACGACAGGTGAAAAACATCTTTAAGAAGACTCCTGCGACATTCGTTTGGTGAGATTTTAAGAGATCATAGTTTACCAGTTTCTTCCGCAAAATTAAACAACTTCTTCTGACTACTCTTATTTTCAACCTGAATTGGATAATCTATATGGTTGTACATGTCAAGAACATGTCTTTGACAATCCTAACATAATTATTATAGCTTCACTAAGATGTCTTGCTTCATTCACCATATTCGTCTGATTTAGAACATTAGGATTTTCACCTTTTCGGACTGTACAAAATTTCATAGATGGAAGCTTTTTTTCGTTCTGTGGAAACTTACAATAGACTTACATGAAATGTTGAGGCTCTGGAGGTGGGATTCCTTGAAATTACTTTAAGGATGACGAAAAGTTATCAAATAAAGCAGCGCATACAAGGCTACATAAAATTACTTTCCAATGTCTTTTAAATATTATTAGTGATAAGGATAAGAAAATTATACATGAAAGAACATTACGATAACATATCTAAATCCCCATATAATGTTTGAGAGACGTTTAAAGTATGTTGTAATTGTAGAGGAATCACTATAGACTCTATCTCTATAGACTCAATCCAGAACGGCGCAACTTTGGTAGGGAAGGATGAATAATAGCGAAAGGACAATGGTTAATAGTGCGGTATTCAGCAAGGCCCCCGACAACTCGATGGCTCGAAATCGTTCTGTTGCAATGCCAATGGATAGAAATAACGTCCAATAGACGGCCAACATCATCATTGCCTTTAGTTCAATACATATCGACATATCATTGAACTTTTAACAAATTAAGGATTAATTTGGATCTGATTGTTGTTATTAGTACAGCAATTAAAATCGTCACTGGTTTACGATTAAAAAGAATCATAAATTTATCACTCCTCTTCCTTATTCTGTCAGAATACGACCTTACTTGTATCACAATAATCCCTCGGGTAAATAATTATACTGATAAAAGGACAAAGAATATGAAGATAATAGCAAAGATTGGCATGAAGGATACCGATATTATGAAAATAGTATTATAATGACACAAATATTTTAGTAATGACGGCGACTTAATTCTATTACACTACTTTCTGAGTGGTTATATTTACTCCATCTGAAACAACTAATTTAAAATTTGAAAAAAAACAAATTTATTTTCACACACAACATTTATTTTATTAAAAAATTCATTCGTAGTAAGGGAATTTCCTTCGAATTGATTATGTTTTAAAGACATCCCTACAAGCTTCAATACAGAGCTGTCATACTTCCTTATGGAATTGATTGTTGAACTGCAAAAATCTTGCAGATAGCAGCAATACTTTGCTGAAAATCATCCTAGGTATGTCACTGTAGTCATAAAAACATTAGGAAAATTTACAATATTTTAATAAAGACTCATACTATTTACCTTTATGGAAAATATTTTGTCTTGACACATACTACTGCGGGTTACTTGTTATCCAAATACGACAATTTTGTTTGTTTAATGTAGGGTAAATGTCGAAGATTGATTCGTTTGGGAAGAGAACGCATTCTTAAAAATCACTCCTCTAATGCTGATTCGATGAATTTCAAACAAAATTCATTCCTTTTCAATAGGCAAACGGTACTGTTGCATTTTATATATTGAGTCTATGAGTTTTATTTCAATCTTTAATATCTTGTGTACTTTTGACTTTGATATTGCCTTTACATTTGTTGATAATACTCTGCAGCTACTGATTGGATTCGCTTCAATTAGATCTTGAAGCTGCTCAATGTCTTCTACTGCAGTGGTTCTCAAACATTTTCAGTTCATGGACCTCATTACTACCCATACGACATTAACGGACCCCCGACACAGCCTGAGTTGTCTATCAAAATTATGATTCTAGCAGAGAACTGTTAACAATCATTGTTGTTTACCAAGCTGCGCCAACAATAATGTAGTCATAGAATAGTTTTTAATAGACATATTAAACAGCAGGGAGGGGTGATTTGATTATTTTTCAAATTACCCGATCAGATAAACTGTCTTTTAGAGAAGAAATTATTTAAATTCTATATAATTTTCATCTTTCTGCGGATGCCCTACGAGCGACTCGTGGACCCCTGGGGGTCCGCGGAGCACAGTTTGAGAGCAAGTGTTCTACAGTATATCACTTTTATGAAGTGCTGAAACGTTATCATTAGCTGTCTTCACAAGATAATTTATCATCCTCAACTGTTTTATAATTGGGTGGATTTTCTTTCTTCTTAATTCCGTGAAATGTGCGACAAGCTCTAAAAGTACCAGTGATAAATTTGCCATTTCGAAAATAACCTTTTACGAGATCAATCTATTCACTATATGTGAGGATTTTGTTTTAAATTACCAGTAGTGGACTTGCAAATTCGTGATAAAATAAATGTAGTGCGTGAAATAATTTTTTGTCGTTTTTTTTTGACAGATTTTAAATTATTTTCAAATTCTGTTTTTCAAAACTATTCAAAAAGTTATTGTTTCTACTCTGTTTTTTGTTATTGTATCACGATAGATTACGAACGGTTTATCACAGATATGACACACAACAAACGCCGATGATATGAAGGAGCAGATAAAACGGAAGAACGTGCTTGAGTTTTTGCGCAGCCTGTCTCATAATTATCAAATAAAGGAATCCTTTTTGAGTTTAATAAAATTAGTCAAAAAAATGTTCTCTTTCTTTAAAAAAAATTTTTGTATATTGTTTTTATGGTTAATGGTTTAACACTGCCGATTTGTGATGTGCTAAAATCTTTATTTTAATTTTAAACAATTTAAAAAAATCCTTGAGTCGAGTTGTTTTACACCCGCTTTGAGCATAGAATGAGCCCAACCAACCCCAAAATTTACTGGAACTGTTAGAAGATAAACAAGCAGATGCAAATTAAACCGCTCAACGCGTATAAACTGTAATTAATGTGGATCTAGTCCAAAAATTGTTTACGTATTGGACCATCCGGAGCATCGCCCGGGAGTCTCTTCTTATGGCTACAAATGACCATTACCTGACAAAGGAAAAGAAGAAACTATTGAACTTATGGTCTTCCCCTATTTAATAATAATTCGACTTGTCAAGGGTTATGTAGGTGAATTGAAATAAGAAATAGAGCCATAATTCTACAGATATTATTATTATTATTATTATTCAATTGACCAGGCCAATTGGATCATGCCTAGCAATAAAGTCAACTAATTACTTCTGTATGAATCTATATTGTAATGCAGAGTAAGGGTGACAATGGGGAATAGACATTGGATATTCAAAAACTGGGAATCAATAAGGTTAGAGATTAAAGTTAATACCACATTTTAATCCAAATTTCATAGTAAATTTTTTATAACAAATGCCTTTTTTATAACTAATTATTTATATTACTCACTGTCGGTTATTGTAAATCCATATGATTTTAACATATTCCGATGACTCCCCATCATCGACGGTCTCAGTTCCTTCTTAATCAACGATAAATCGACCTCCGTGCTTTTCAGCTGCTTTGCTGCAACAAAAATTGTCTGTTTCTCCGATATTTTGTAACTTGCCTTATGAACGATGGAAAAATGTCCCTATATAGACAAAGATTAATCACCAAATATATTCTATCATATTTTCGTAACATTTTGAGACAATTTCGTATAAATGAGAGTACAATTTCTTATTAATTTCATACTCATGACACAAATTACAACTGACGTAAAAATGTGAGTAGGGCTACCTCACTAAAAAACGAGAAATGAAACCAAAAATACGTAAATTTTTAGGTATGTAATATTGTGTCCACGTATCCTCCATCATTCTCTTAGTACATATTCAACCGTCTGACTAGGTCGAAGAATGCAGTATTATACCAGTCAGTGGACTTTTAAATAAGGAATGAGGTCACTGCTTACAACTTCCACTTTGTGTGCAAATTGATTCCCTTTCAGATGCTTCTAGGAGTAGAACAAACAAAAGTCACTTGGATCTATGATCCGAACTGCAGGGAGGATGAGACAGCTCTAAAAAGTCAGTTTTCTTAACAGCAGCATGGGCCACAGCGGATTTGTGCAAGGACGCGTTGTCATGGGGAATGAGCAGTGTCTGGTCATAGGACTTTCATCTTGTTTTCGGGCTTCTTCTATAACACGCACATAGTATTCACAATTAACTTTGGTGGCTTTGTCAGAGAAATCATTGTTAGTAACACCATGCAAATCCTAAAAATATTCATCATCTTTCGCTGATGAGAGAAACTATTCTGAAATTTCCAAGACCTCCCTTCTCCTGAGTTTCCATTCTCTTGAACATATTCTGTCTTCTGAGATGTAGAGGAAGAGTGGTGTTTTGTCTTCTGTTACGACATTATCCAGGAATCGAGAAAAAATTCTCCCTAAAAAAAGCAATATTCGCGCAATCAGATAGAAATGATATCTGGTTTTCCATTCCGTTTTGAAAATATTTCACATAGTTTTGACAATTTACGAAGTGAATTTTGATAATTTATCAAAAGATTTTGCAAATTTATAAATAATTTTAATACATTTATAATTTTTTATTTGGCTTTATATATAACACTTTTAAAACTTTTGTCAGTCAAATTAAATTAATCATATTTATGAAATTAAATTTTATTATTTTACTGAATAATATAGTGATATGAACATTTATGTTGCAAAGGTAGTACTAAGAATCTTGGTTTCATGGTATAAAACTAATAAAACTTCTTCATGTATGGGTTTCGTTTCAAATTAATTTTGTACAAAAAAATTTTGAAGAAATTCGTTCACACGAATTTCTAGGGACCATAAAAAATAGTCAATTTTATCCGAAAATAAAATTATATCATTATATCGTCATTTAAATAAAATTATTTTTGAATAATTCTAAATTTTAATGGTTATTCATTGTAGGTCGCTTTTAAAAAATTAAAAATATAGCTCTATTTAGCATAACTGAAATATAATAATTCTTTAAAGGTCAATATTATATAAATATAAACTTTTAAGATCTGAATCTAAGATGATGATGAAATCTCTTTAAAGAAATTAAAATCAAATCTCGAAAGACATTATTCAATTAATGTTTTTACAATAAATAGAGTTATATCGGGATTTTATTTCTCTATAAAAAATAGAGAAATATTTCTCTACAATAAATAGAGTTATATCGGGATTTTATTTCTCTATGCAATAAAAAATATTTTTGATTCCAGAACTGAGAAATCTATCAGAGAATATACAAAAAAGAGCTGATTATGCAAAAGAATTCCTAAACTTGAAGCCAAATTTTGTAGAATCAAATATAAATTTAATTGATGAAATTGAAGAGAATGGAGAGGGCGACCTTTAAAGGGGCCTAGAGCAGTTTAGATTGTGTACCAGTTGAAATCACAAAATATATCAGTTGGATATGTAATGTCCAAGCGTGGCATTATAAAAATGGGTCTTAGTTACATGCAACATTATCCAATAATTCTACTAAAAAATTTACAAACTTTATCGTCAGATCATCAAAATGTGAATTTTAAATCTACTTAAATAGGCAAGCAGTGATAATGCAATAAATGGAATTATTAGTTAAGGATATAATATTATACATGCCACCCTCTCCCAATAATTATTAAGCTGAGCATACAGAATTCTAAAATTATTTATGTTTATATTTGCGTTCGAAATCCTAACATTTATGTGTTCAGCGAAATTACCGTATTTTCAAGCACATAATCCACGGGTTATGTGCAATTTTATCTACGCTTCCTGCCACTCTAAGAATAAAAAAGTGAGCGGGGTACACAAAAAATATTTTACACGATAACAACTAACATTTCAGGATGATAAGTTATCATTGATAACCAAAGGTTAATGTGAAATTTTACCTACCAAAAAACGCCTCTGGTGAGGAAAAAATTAAGTGGATTATATCCGTGAAAATACGGTTGCTTGATTTTACTGTGAACAGAATGGATGTGGGTTAAGGATGCCCATGGAGGAGGAAAGCGAGCTGGGGTGAAATGTAGCTGGTCTGCAATGAGAAAAATCGATGCACTCATCGGTTCAACGTGTCATTCACATAAATGAACATTGTCTCAAAAGAAAGAATGAAGAAGAAACTGAACCGACAATCGTAGAAAGAAACATTTTTTTTCATCGGAATTTCATTTAGACAAACGAGAAGCATCCTGCGCAAAGGCAAAATGTCTAAATCTTGTAAACAGTCGAGTTAATCTGTTCCTTCTCGTTGATCAATTTGATTTCCAATCCACCTTAAAAATATTCGCGAATCTGATGGATGAATTGTTCTAACTGTAGCTCGCTAAAGTTATTTTGAGCTATGTACTTCAACACAATCAAGCGCTTAACAACTTAAAATCATCGATTGGGCTATTTACTCCTAGAAATGCGCTGAATTCTCGATTATGTCGCTCTGTTTTTTTCCTGTAATTTCCCTTGGCCCGCAATCTTTTTCGATTAAAAATAAAAGGAGGAAGGATTTATTACGGTAAAGAAGTGTTGAAGCTTCCGTTTTGCGCTCAATGCAGTCTTACAATGAGTCGTCAATTTCTAACAAATCAGAGGAACGATATAAACCGAGAGACATTATCGGTATGTCACCAAAACAATAAAATACAATACAAAAAAAATCAAAATAAAATACCACAACGTGATATATATGATATGTAAAAAAGGAGGTAAGAATTTTTATAAATTAGGTCAAAGAAAAATGTCATGTGGCCGTATCTGATTGGCCGAGGAGGAACGAAACGAATCGTGGCGAAGCCTGATTGGTTTGAAGGAGGACGAATTTTGTTGCAAAAAACTGTGTCAGAAGTTTCAAGGACAATTTGAAAAATAAAAATAATATTTTATAATTTATTTGAAAAAATAAAAAAATAAGTGCTATCTGATTTGTTATGATACGAAAAAGAAAGGAAACAAATAATTGGAGAAAAGTTGTTACTGGAGAATGTTCTATGTAAAAAATAAAATATTTTGTCAACGAAATAGATTGTTGATTTCACTTTCTTCAAGATGCATGATGTTGATCTGTCATTTCGACTCGGTTTTGTTGTGAGAAACAAATTAGAATCTCGAGTCTTGAACGCGATACGGTTAAGTCTGGAAGGCTATGAGGAAAGGTTTCTCTGATGAGAATTTATTTCGATATTTTTGAATATTATCAATGATCCTTGTGTCAAACGTCACCACG
The DNA here is from genome assembly GCA_001938485.1 of Girardia tigrina. Taxonomy (NCBI): domain Eukaryota; kingdom Metazoa; phylum Platyhelminthes; order Tricladida; family Dugesiidae; genus Girardia; species Girardia tigrina. The sequence goes on along the minus strand of MQRK01195207.1, from coordinate 965 downwards.
CGTCTGCTAAAATGTTCCCGGGAAACGATAATCACGACGATATGATCTTAATATTCTTGGCTCCATATTTGTCTCAACAGTGTCGCGAATTGCGAGTCTTAGCTTCTCCCTGTGAGATCGTGATTTTGAGCCCCCCACGACCCTGACGACGGCCCCGATGCCATCATGCTGCGACCACACCTTTGCAATCACCAACGATAATTTCACCCACATTACAAACCATATCCTTGTATTCGCCTACAGAGATGACAGGACATCTCTCTAATGTACATGACATTGCACCCACTACATATAAATTGATATACGAGATCCGAACACAATCCAAATTGAGTTTAGGGTTTATTACAAACTTTATTTTTGGATTTTATGATTGTACGAGGGGTGTCCTAAAAGTTAACGGATTGAGAGAATTTGGCGTGGTCACGTGTGTGTGAGACTGTAACGCGCGGTGTGTGTACGATGACATGAGGGGGGAACCAACCAATTGTAATTGAAGTGAACTTTTATTGGCTGCCCGTCGACATGTGTGTGACATACGAATGTATTCATTTGTCATTTTTCTCTCTTGTAGATAGTATGGAAGAGGCAGTGAAATCTCAACGAGCAATCATCTATTTCCTCTGGAAAGAACACACCCCCACTGC
>MQRK01195203.1:2518-13849 GCA_001938485.1 Girardia tigrina | reverse complement strand
ACTCACTCATTCTCGATGACAATAAATGATTATGTAAAAATTTGATCTAAAAAAATTTTTTAAGATCCCAAAATGGGAAAAAACGGAAAATTCGTATTTATCGAACAATATTAATTGCAAGATATCTACTTATAAATTATATGTATTTTATATTAATTTTTAATGTTTTTTTAAATTGAAATTTTTAAATTTTTCAAATCTTTGTTGGCAAAGTAGAGATCTATCTGCATAAAGAATGGATATAAAAATTTAATTTTTTGATATACTAGTTATTTTATATCTGATATAAAAAGTATTTCATAATTCAAATCAAATTATTTTTTTAAATAAATAAAAATAATTAATGAATTATTTAAATTTTTATCAAATATTAACTGAAAAAAAATAAAAATTATTAAAACAAATATAAAATATTATAACAGAATTTTTCGGAAATAAATTAAAGTAATTTATTGAACTATTTAAAAATTTTCAAATTTTAGCAATATGGGTTATGGGTCAGCATAAATTTAAGTGCATACTAGAAATTTAACTATTACTGTGTTTTTGTTTGGACATTCGTTTCTGTTATTATTCTTAAATTAATTAGTTCTTGGTTTTCTAAGGGAATTTGTTTCTTATTAAGTTTTAAAATATATAATCAATTATTATAATTTCATTGTGAAAATGCGTTTTTTCAGTACATTTTTTTATTTTTCTCATTTATTTATTTCAATTTTCACTTAATACTCGATAATTCTAAAAAATGTTTTAAAGATTATAAAAAATGAAAAGAAAACATAAAAAACAATTTTCATTAATTAATATTAATTTTTATTTACATTTTTATTTGTATGTATTTGATTTTGAAAATTTAAAGCATATAAACAATAAATTTTAATTAAAAAATAGACTTTAGAATTAAATTAAAAAAGTTAATTAAATGTTTTAATTGTGGAAAATTGACATTTGCTTTCTTTCCCGTTTTTATTCATAAATCCGAAATCAAAAAGCGTTCTCATTAATAAAAAATATTTTCCAATTTACAAATTTCAAATATTGCGCTTCTTTAACAACTTAATTTTGAATATTTAAAGAGCACATTTATTATAAAATATACGATAAATAAAAATGCAATTAATATATACACTGAGTCATAAACACATTCTAAAATCATACCAAAGTTACACGAAATAAATCAAATCATCCTTACAAGCAGAATAAAATGAAGATGTACAAAAACAAATGTCCACACGTTTAAAGTTTTTTATATAAATTTATTCTCTGAAACAGGTGGAGATCGATAATCAAATACACCTAAATAAATTCTTATTTATTTTATATTATTATTTATTTAAATTATTATTTATAATCAAAATTTTTCCTTTTTCTCTTGACCAAATTTATTTAATTAAACTTAAAATTATAGTTTATTAATACGATTATATTATCATAATAGAAAATATCTCTAAAATTTATGATATGGTCCTAGTTAATTTTTTTGCAATTATTCAGTGTATAAATGTATTATTAAAAACTGATTTTAAATTAAAATATATAACAATATGCGATTTTACTTATACCTTCTTTTATATAGCGTTGGTTCGGCTCAAATCAAAAATTGCTGATCAATATAAAAATTTATTCTCAATAGTTTTCGATATGTAATGAACACAGTTTACAGTTTCTGACAGTTTTCACTATGTGATAAAAAAACGTGAAGGAATTATATGCTTAAGTTTCTGGATATTCCAACATCAAAATATGCAAGTTTTTAATTTAATATTAAGATAATATATCATTTTTCCAGATAGTACGAAGGTTTCCCGAGATCGGATTCGAGATTGTGTTGTTGAATGAATCTCAGATTATCTTCCAAATCAATCTTCGAGAGATCTCAATATGAGATTCATACTGCTTTCCGAAATTAGTTTTAAACATTTTCCACTTATCGTTGAGACGGTTATTGATGGTGATATTCGGAAGTGCTCGAATATTCGTCATCAAGAGACCGAAGACAAGATGTAGGAACATGTTTATAACTAAGTGAAAGTGGTGTGATACATACAAAATTTTATGCGTCGTGTTGTTAAAGAATATAGCTAAAGTTCAATTTTGAAACATTTAATCTGCGTCGTTATCTTACAGATAGACTCTTTTTTAACAGGTAAAAGAAAAGAAACAATGGCAACGTTTACAATCAAGCATACCGTATTAATAGAAGTACTACGAGAATGTCTTATAATTTGATAAGATTACTTATGTTATATATGACGTTTTATTTCACATTTAAATTGAATTTTGTACACATTTGACGTGCTAATATAATTTATGATATGCATCTATTAGTTGAGAAAAATATTTTGGATTAAGACTATTTTTATGTTTTTATCATTAAGAAATAAATTTATTGATTGTGAAATGTGTTTTTATTAATAATTCTTTTTTAGATTTTATTAAACATTTTACATGTGAAATTAATCAATTATTGAATAAAATTGATTTAAGTTTAATTACTCTGTTTAATTAATATTATTTTACGACCTTTTCCATATTAAAAATAACAAATTCAAATTGATTGATTAATTCTTGATTGTAAATGTGGCAACTTGGTAGTTATGGACTTAGATTATTTTTGACTTTGCCATTTACATTTCTAAATTGAATATTATATAACTTCCTTTATTTATCTTTTAATTTATTTACGGTTACTGTTAATTAGTTTCGACTAATAGTATTTTCGCTTTCTCGATTTATTTTTAAAAACTCTCTTGATTCGTGTTGAAATATGTCAAATTGCTAATGTTTGAGATTATCTTTACATTGCTGAGTTATTTATTCCCAACAATCTCGAGGAGTCATCGAATAGATATTGCAAAATACGGCACATATTTCTTTGAGAAGACTGCTGGATGCATTTTATGTATTTTGTGCATCATTTATGTTAAGCTCTTCATCTTTTATTGAGTCGGTATTGCTGGTCCGGGATTTGTCTGCAATATTAATGAATTCTGGAAGGTTAACTCTATTAAATACATACCAATACATTTCTAGATTTTTAATTGATTTATTCTAGCACGTCCTCAGTATTCATTTATCCTTTGAGTGGGGTAACGTTTTAATATTTTTTGGGCTCTTCGTCAAGAATAAAATTTGTTATAACGCAAAACATTTCGACAAGATTAATTATACATAAAAATACTGAATTATTGGTCAAAGACTCCTCACAATATTGATATTCCATTTGCTCTATTTAACACACACATCTACCGCTGTTTGATGCCCTAGTAATTAGTTAGAGGAAATTAATAGGAGATAAGGATCTAAATTTACGGGAATATTTTGTAACTGTGGTCCTCTGACTATCACAAATTGTGACCCTAACGAGGGCGTTTTGCTTTCTTATGTAACTATTATTTCATTTGAAGACGTAAAACAATCAATTAATCATTGAAAAACATCGTTAATTTAACCGTGTATCTCGCGTGTCGCTATGAATTTGAATTATCTTTATTAAATCTGCTTGAAAGTTCTGAATTACCTTAATCTAACACAAAACATTTATGACTCTACATTCCTAATTCTTTGAGTTAATTCATTAATTCTTTACTCGACTCTCTAAATGATAACAAAATCCGAAATCGTACCTCTAAGTGCTGGTTGATTTTTAAATTAAAAAGTTAGTGCTATATTAAATTCTTTATTTTCATTTTAAAATTCAGTTTTATCCTTTTTAACACGTTATTTTTTGGAATATAATAAATTCTTTCTGTGGTGTTGTTCGGTTCGCTTCTTTTACTTTTCTGTTGTAATAATCATTGATTTGTAACATCAGTCCTTTAATTTTCTTTTTCTTCATTCATATTTCACATAACGAATAGTAACGTTGTCGTGGTTTGTTCATTCTATCTAAATTTGCTGATTTGACTTCATTAGATTTTATAAAAACAATCATTTTAGTTATTTAATTTGACTAGTCCTTATATGCCTCAAATTTGATCAACCACCTAAAATCTCTCATTCTTCTGTTATAATGTAGTGCGTCCACTGCGAATTAGAGTAATTAATTTTATGAAATTGTAGATAATATTCTCATTTTTGTAAATTTTATTGGTTTTTCAATCACGTTTTTTATAAGCATCGGGTGGGATAAAATAAACTTTAATGTCTTTAAACTAGTGTTAATTAAAATGTCGACACAAACTTCTCAAGGAGCAAGTCTGTACGCGACATATAGTAATGACTTCAATAAATAGATCATGTATTCATCAAAATATTTGGAGCCAAAGCCTTGAATTGTGATTGAATACTCACAATCGTGAGAGAGTGAAACTCAACTATTGTTATTCCAATATAATCCTCAGATTATTCTCTGTTAACATAATCGGATAAATCCGTTTACTTTGTTTCATGAAAACAAAAATAGCACTGAATGATACACATTTCTATTACTTGGTCTATAACTTGTGATTTATTCCGCTCTTGTGAGCGAAATAAGAACATTATATTAAAAAGCCGCAAAGTGAGAAATGCGCAAGCGTCGATCAAGATGAATTTTAATTGTTCGCAGTTTCTCGGGCAACGATTTTTATTCTCTCTTCTAATTTCACTGACAAAGGCTTTATTGAGTTAGGATCATAACACTAAGTAACCCAATTGAGTACCTTAACCATGTCATTAATCAAAAAGTTCTTGACTTTTTTGAACAGAACAACACAAAATTAAGAGTATTAAGATAATCTTTTGGCCCACAATATACATATTTTACATATTTGAATGTCACTTTAAAACAAAGTAGGTCACAATCATCAAATCATAACGACATTCTCGGCTTTTTTATTAGAAGTAATTAATTAAGAAAATGAATTATTGCAGTCATTATTTAATATTTTTCCTATTTTAATATTAAAAAAGTTCCTTGTCTTGTAGTTTCACCGGTAAAGTCCAATTATTTTAGGACTTTATGTGCTCAGTTTTCTCAAACGAATCGTCAAAATTTTGGTTTTTTTATAAATAATTATTGAATCCGAATAAAATCTAATTAACAAAATTGAATTAACTTACTCACGACATCACTTCTCATCATTCATAAAATAAAAATAATATATTAATAATAAACTTGAAAAAAGATGGGAATTTTTTATTAAAAACAAATAAACGCCATTTAAAAATATATTTTAGGATAATATATTTTGACGGTTTAACCGTCATCATCAGATCACTGATTATGTTCTTTTTTATTGCTTTTATATAAGAAATGAATGATTATGCAATCACTTACGTAAGTCTAATCGAAAACTCTTAACAAATTAGTTGAGAGTGCTGTTTGAACATTGATTTTTGGATCACATGATCTTATCAACAATGCTTCTCATGACACTCTCTCCCAATAATTTTTAAAATGCTTGCACAGAATCTTAAAATCATTTATGCTCATATTACATTTACACGGTTTTTTATGCTCAGCAATATTACTCTTTCCCCCTTTTTGACTGTGTTCTTGGACTCGTTTGCCGAGATGACGGACAGTCTCTCCGATGTATGTGKCATTRCACCCATTACATGTGTATTGATAAACAATGTCCGAACACAATCCTAAAGGAGTATGTGATTTATTGCAAAACATATTCTCAACTTTAAATGATTGAGAAAATTTCAATTTTCAACTAGTCAAATTAAATAACTAAAATGATTGTTTTTATAAAATCTAATGAAGTCAAATCAGCAAATTTAGATAAAATGAACAAACCGCGACAACGTTACTATTCATTATGTGAAATATGAATGAAGAAAAAGAAAATTAAAGGACTGATGTTACAAATCAATGATTATTACAACAGAAAAGTAAAAGAAGCGAACCGAAAAACACCACAGAAAGAATTTATTTTATTCCAAAAAATTCAGAAATGTTCGAAAAAATTGATTTATCAGCACTTTTATGAAAATGTTGATGTGGAATCTGAATGTACGTATATGGGTTACTATTCAAGTGCATCAGCACTTTTTTGATATTCTGCTTTCTTCTGTCTCTAAAATCGATGTGCATTTTGTGTAAATTTGCACATTATGGTTATTTTAGTAAAAAGTAATCAATATATGAAATTTATAATTGCATATTCAGATAAAGAATCAAAATATGCATCAAACACATGATATCGATTTTTGACACTAGCACTTTTAAAAAATGTATGTATTGATTTTTGCACTTTTGTACATGTGCAGCTTGAAAAGCACTGTGCTAGCACATTAGAAATGTGTGGCACAATGTGCATTATCGATTAGCACTTTAAAAATATCGATTAGCACCTCTGGGTACTGTGCAGTGATCGATTAGCACTTTTCTTCGGTCCCTAGTGATAGGGTGACGGTTGCTATGGATACGATAACCGTTACCATGGTTACAACCACCTTGAATCACTGTATACGTTGCTAATGAAAAACGCCCTTGGTTACCGTTGCTATGGGAACCGAGAACCAATCAGAAGCTTTTCCAAGGTACCGGGGACCAATCAGAACCGTTGCTAGGGTAACCGGAACCGTTGCTATGGTATCCGGGACCGTTTCTGCCTAAAGTGATCGCGACTGTTACTATGGTAACCGGAACCGTCGCTATGGCAACGGCCTTCCCCCCTTCGTGGGGGTCATGTCGAGAGAACATACATTTTCCCCCTACTTTGATATTTTACGATAATCTAAATACAATAATAAAATAATTTGAATAAATCAAATAAAAGTTAACTAATAAAAATTTTATTCGCATTTAAAAATTTGTTCTCAAATTCAAAAGAATTCGGACACTTAATAAAAATTATAATATAAATGTACGCAATGAATTATTTTAAATTCAATATGGATTATTAGTAAAAACACATGTAGTTATTATTGTTTAAATATTTCAGTCGATTAAATTTTCTTTATTTTTAAAATATGGTTCGTGGGAAAAAAGATGCATACGGAAATGCGGGAGAAAATATTTGCCATGCATGTTAAAGGAAAACCAGTAAGATAAATTTCACAAATGTTAGAGATAATTAAATCGACGGTGTTCGAAAACATTAAAAAAGCTAAATACCGTCAGAATAACTCATCGCCAAAGAAATCTGGCCGACCAAAGTTGACTTCCGCTACTGATAACCGGTGTTTGAAGAAGTTAATTCCTCAATTTCATCGTGCTACTTTTCAAGAAATCCACGAGAAATGGAGTATGCTAACAGGCATTTCTTCTTCTCCGTCCACTTGTCTACGTCGAATACGTGAATTATTCATTCTACAAGATGAGATTTTCTTAATGAAATATAAGCATTGCGTAACACTTTAAGGCTAAAAACAAACCGTTTCTGTAACCTATCAAAAGAAAAAGAGACTTGAATGGGCTCTTTCTCATAATAAATGGAGCGAAAATGATTGGAATAAAGTTATTTTTTCAGACGAATCTCGGTTTGAATTGTCTATGGGCGAAAATGGAAAATCGGTCTTAAGACTTAGTACCGAGTCATTATTATTGACTGTTTAAACCGAACTCTGAAATTTCCAGAAAGTGTAATGATTTGGGGTTGTATGACAAGCAAAGGACTTGGCAGTGTTCACTTTATAGAGGGCACAATGAACTCTACAAAGTATACCGAGATATTAACGGAAAGTCTCAACCCATATATTACGTAATATGTTGACAATGGAGATTTCATTTTTCAACAGGATAGAGCATCTTGTCATACTTCTAAATTTATAAAAACTTGGATGATGAAAAATAATATGTCCTTCTGGATATCTCCTTCAGGAAGCCCAGATTTAAGTCCCATAGAGAATGTTTGGGCAATTATTTTAAAAGGAATTACAAAAAAAGCGTCCTAAAAATAAAATTGATTAGAAGAATAAAATTTTAGCAATATGGAATAGCTTTTCGATTGATAAATATCAGTATTTACACAATTCAATGAATAGAAGAATGGAAGAAGTCATAAAAGCAAATGGCAATGTTATAAGATTTTAAATAGTAGGTGTCCGAATTCTTTTGAATTTGAGAACAAATTTTTAAATGCGAATACAATTTTTATTAGTTAACTTTTTTATTTGATTTCTTCAAATTATTTTAGAATTTTATTTAGATTATCGTAAAATATCAAATTAATTCATATATAATACAAATAAGTACATATTATTTATAATTTAAAATTTTTGATAAGAATTATTTTACCTGTCCGAATACATATGAATTAGGGCAGTATTATGTGATATAGCTAGGTGTACTGTTCTGACATATGCTGCTATTGAATGTTCATAAGTGGTTATATCGACGCAAGCTTGATACGCTGTACGATTTGATGCATAGCGATGTTGTTAATCATACTTAACCATGGGACGAGTCAAATTAAAACGATGTGTTAATTGGAATACATGAAAGAATAAAAAGAAAATGCGAAATAACTGTTATAAACTACGATTTCATGAAGTTCGTCAAACTTTAGTCGTGAAGAAGAAATTATTTTTAAGAACAGGAATAATGAATTATGTTATATTAAACAGAAAACTTTTAGAGATTGATAATGAAGGTCATCAATCCATTTACGAATAGAAATGGCTTACATTTAGAATAAAGGAGGTTGGAAAATATATTGAATCATTTTCAACTTCTAAAGTTTTTAAACGAAACATTTTCTTTAAACTCATAAATAAAGATAATAATGAATCATGGTCTCAAGAACATACGGTCTAGGTTATTTACAGAGTCAGGCTTTTATATTAGTTTCAATAGACTACTTCTATTTTTTGTATTTCTGCTAGAAATGATGTTACAAGAATTTTAGTTTTAGACAATGAAGCAGAATTTACATATGTTATTTATTTTATTCTTATATTATATAAATACGTCATTATAAAATCAAATTCTTTTATAAATTATAAATAACACAAAATTTTAATTAAAGTGACTATAATTATTATTTTAATTATAACATAGTTTTCTCAAGAAAACATCATCATTTGACATAGATTTTAATAAGTTTTAAATTTGCATGCGATGAACTTGAAAATCTCAGAAAGCGTTTCACTAATAATCTGTATACAAATGTTTTCATTCTCATGACAACCAATTAATTAACATAATAACTATTAAGAACAATATTTATCCATTAAAAATATATTTTCCCTAAATTCAGTCGGTATTTTAAACCAGCTTATTGAGAATTTTTATTAGCGTGATTTCATGTAATCGATAACATAATCATCATCTTTTGTATTTATATGCATGTAAATGAATAATAATCTGAAGATGGTGGTAGAAACGAGGAAATATATTGTCAATAACTATATTTTAAAATGGATGAATATCGTTCTTAATAAAAAATTCTCATCCGGATTTAAGTTTATCAATAATAATAACTATTGATATGTGTTATAATAATTTCTTTAAATAGTATTTTATCATTTTGTTAATTACACGCGACATCTCTTATGATGTTGTAAGGAAACATTAAAGCATATATGCTATAAAACATAAATTATATAACGATTGAGTTTAAAAGTTTTATTAAAAAATAAACTTCACAAATATTTGCCTTCGCTTTATCGACTTCATCAAATTTATAAAAAAACTATTGAACTTTTAGGAAAATTTTAAATTAATTTTAGTTTAATTTTAAGTATTTTAGATTTTAAGAATTTGAGATACAGTGAGAACCCAACGAAAGAAAACATTTTCAATTGGTTACAAGAAACAAAGTTTAATAATATCGAAATGGAGTCAATTAGAGTCAGTGTCATTAATGAACTGGCCAAGTAGCAATTTATTAATTTTTAATTAAGAACGCATTAAAATCAAATTTTATTGCAATATATTTCGGTGGATTTTCCACCATCTTCAGGCTGAATTAATAACAATTTCGTTGTCTCATATATAGCAAATTGATGATTATGCAAACATCTTGCGTAATAACTAATTAAATATTTTCAACAAATTGAAAGAGAGACTTGTTTGTAAATTAATGGATGGATTAAGTGATTTAATCAATAATGCCTCACAAGTAACTCTTTCCCAATAATTTTTAAAATTACTGCACAATATTTTAAAATTAGTTGTTTTCACTTCCGACTTACAACCCTTCATATATCCAGCAATATTACTCCCACTACCCAATCGTCCATGCTCCTGAATCCGTTTACAGAGATGATGAGACGTCTCTCCAATGTATGTAGCGTTGCACCCATTATACGAAAATTCATAAACTAGATTGGAACATAAACTCAAAGGAGCACGAGATTAATTGCTGAAAATACTTTCAATTTTGTAAGATTTAGAAATGATTTTTAAATTCAAATTTTTACTATCGATTGATTTTAAAATAGACGATTTCAATTTTTTGTAACCTTCTGAATAAGGAACGATTAGCGTATATCCAATATTAAATATGAATTCCCTTCATTCTAATATTGTTTTCACGGTTGAGCTTGAGAAGAATGGTGTTTTACCATTTTTAGATTTGTTAATCGAGAGAAAAGGGAGTCGTTACGAGACAGATTTATAGAAAGAAAACAGATACATGTCTATATACTACTGCTAAAAGCTTCTGTGAAAGTAAGTACAATAGAAGTATGATAAATGGTTTGTTATTTAGGTGTTGGTCTCTATCATCAACATATGAAAAGCAGATGCAAGCATTTAAAAATTATATCACGATCTCATAAAATTCAAAATATGTTCAGTAATATATCTATTACATCGTTAACACTTTGTTCTGATATTGTTTATGAATGTAAATGTAATGGATGCGATGCCACATACATTGGAGAGACTACCCGTCATCTCTGTAAACGAATTCAAGAACACGGTCGAAAAGAGAGTGAGAGTAATAATGCAGAACACAGGAACAAATGTAAATGTTATTAAAAAGTGAACGCCATTTTTCACAATTTATTTTCGTAATTAATTTTGGCGGATTACCCGCCATCTTCAGACTAAATTAACACTGGCTTTTTGCAGCTTATATATGAGAAAGGTGATTATGTAATCAATCATGTAATAAAGACTCTATTTGAAAATGTTTAACAGAGAAGTTGATTGTGAAGCTTGGATATTAGTTTTTGGATCCATGGATCTTATTAATAAGGCCTCACACGTTACTCTCTCTAAGTAATTTTTAAATCGATTACACAGAATTTTAAAATCATATTCTCCGATTTTCTTTTTACATTTTAAATTATGTTCGGCATTATTGCTCCCATTATCCAACCGACTATTCTTTTTGATCCGTTTGCAGAGATGACGAGATGTCTCTCCAATGTATGTGGCGTTACACCCATTACATGTATATTTATAAACAAGATCGGAGCACAAACCGAGAGGAGTGGGAGATTTAT
>MQRK01195186.1:379-10480 GCA_001938485.1 Girardia tigrina | reverse complement strand
TTGCTATGGTAACCGCGACCGTTGCTATGGTAACCACGACCGTTGCTATGGTAATCGGGTCGGTTGCCATGGTAACCACGATAACCCATATCGTTGCTATGGTTACGGCTAGGGGGGGGGGTGAGGGAGAATGCCCATTTTTACACTACTTAGAATTAATTAACAAAATAATTTAAAAATTTACAATTAAATAAATAAATTAATTAAATAACTAAAAGTAACTTAATTAAATTAGATAAGTAAAAATTAATTAATTAAATAAATAAGTAAAAATAATTAATTCAAATAAAATAAATAAAAAATTTGAATTCCAGCGAATTGTAATCAGAAACTGGGAATGGTGTGAGTTTTTTTTAATTATCCAATAGTGTGTATAAATGAAATTGCATGTGATGGCGTGTGTGTATCAGAGGAATTTTTCAATTTATGATACGTGTGTGTGTTGATTGTGTGAGAAAATTGTGTTTGTGTGTAAAGGTTTTTCGGATGAAATTTAATCACAAATTCTTTAAAAAAATAAAAAATTGTGCAAAAAATGTTAATGGCGATTTCAAAAAATGTGTCTAAAAAAATTGTTGATTCAAATTTACGAGATTTTCAATTTTATTTCGTTATTTCGATAAATCAAATAAAATTTTCAAATATCGTTAGTGAATTTAAAGGCAATAATTCGAATTTACTGATGATAAATAACATTTTCCTGAATCGCATCTACTGTAATTAAAATCAGGATGATAAAAATTGTCTTGAGACAATTCAATCGATTTGAAATTATTTGATCAAACTCGTGTTTTCTGATCGAAAAGTGGCATTAATAGTAATAGAAATTATGCCTTCGTCTTTATTTGCGTACATTTCCATGTGCTCGACAATCGGAGATTTTGAAATAATGTGGAGGTACGGTTTCCGAAGATCCAATCTTTATTGATGATTTATTTTCTTGATTCATCTTTAAATTTGATTCTCGTTACTCAAATATTCCTATACCGTCATTACAATTTGTTTCTTTTTTGGTATAAAAATTTAAACATTCTTTTAATACATTTTGATTCTTTGCAAACAAAATTTTTCTAATATATCGGTAGAATTGTGAATTGTTTTTTGAACAATATTTAATGTTTATTATATTTTAAAATTATTAAGATGTGATCATGTATAAAAATATAATATAATAGATTTTTATAAATTTTTATTTTGTCTATAAAATTTGTCATAAAATTAATTTATTTTGTTTGTCAAATTTCAGACGAATTTGAATGAATCAACAAAGGAGTTGCACAAATCGTTGCTCAACTGTACGCCTATGAAAATTTATGATTTTAATATTGAAAAGACTTATTTTTGGTACATAATTGATTCTGATAAACCTTTTTCAAACTTTTCTATTCAACTTTTCGGAGTTAATTTATATGGAATACACCAATTGAATGAAGGAAAAAAAGAAATATCAGGTTAATTTATATATATATATATATATATATATATATATATATTTGCCATTATTACCCAATAATATTTTCATAAATAAAAATATAAAATCCTTAATATACCTTTAAGAGTAAATGTATCTATTAAAATTGTGTTATTTAAACAATTCAATATTCATATACTAAACATCCAAAGATTACTGATGATGATGTATGTAAACATCGAAACATGTCCAATAATTATATAAAAAAAGCTTTAATCAAATTATATTTTCGAAATATATGTATATATATATATATATATATATATTGTAATACCTCTGAAGAGATCGTCTTTTCTTTATTAACGGTTGTCGGATTGATGATTTTTTTTGTGTTTGTGGGGGATGTTTATGAGTATGTGATAATTTATTTTTTATTATCATTCTGTTTTTTTATCGTATATAAGTATGATTCATTTTATATTTTGTATGTCCAACCTTATTTTTTAAGTTTTATTCTAGGGATGGTGTTTGTTGTTTTTGTGCGTGTACGTTTTTTTTATATTAAAGAAATTCAACGGGGTCATAGAAATTTTACTTAGTCAAGAAAAGAAAGACATAGAAAACAAAGAAAAAGAAAATTAGTATTTAATATACTTAATTGTGTATTATGTACAAATTAATTTAATTGTTAATAGCAATTAATACATTTAAAAAATAATAATAAACTCTAAACAAAACACAATTTACTTGTGCAAATTAATAGTCAGTTAGTATCGTCAAAACGAAATTTGTATGAGCAAGACAGAATGTCAGGATATAGCATCAAATCATACAACGTAAGTGGGAACAAACATTTCAGTCTTTTATTAAATTCTCAAATTAATTTTTGATTGCATATTATTTTTTTTTCAAATGTATTAATTGCTATTAGCACTTAAATTAATTTGCACATAATACCAATTAAGTATATTAAATACTAATTTTCTTTTTCTTTGTTTTCTATGTCTTTCATTTCTTGACCAAGTAAAATTTTTGACCCCTTTGAATTTCTTTAATATAAAAAAACGTACACGCACAAAAACAACAAACACCATCCCTTGAATAAAACTTAAAAAATAAGGTTTGACATAAAAAGAAATAAAAAATGAATCATGCTTATACACGATAAAAAACAGAATGATAATAAAAAATAAATTATCACAGACTCATAAACATCCCCCACAAACACAAAAAAATTCATCAATCCGACAACCGTTAATAAAGAAAGGACGATGTTTTTCAGAGTTATTACAACAGTCCACCCTAAGAATACGGAGTATCCAGTTAAATTAAATTATTTTAACGTTACGTATGTTAGGTTTTTTTCTATGTTGTATTTGTCTTTAATCGTAATAGTGTTGTTTCCAATTTTAGTAATTTCGTAAGGACCCTCAAATCTTTCCTCGAAATTTTTTGAATTTTGGATTTTGATGTAAGCTTTTTTGTTTATTGTGGTGTTTAGTGATGGGTTTTGATCAATGTTCTTGATTTTGTTGAATAATTTAAATTGAAACTTAGTTTCAGTCAATTTTTCGAAAGGTGTAATGTTCTCGAGTCAATCTGGTTTTATTCTTAGAGATAAACTGGCTTCTGGTAATTTTCCAAGCCAGTTTTTGTCATTGCATATTGTACGGAGTGTCTGCTTTAGATATCTATTAAATATTTCAATCTTTCCATTTGACTGAAGGTTGTAGAGTGTCGTTTTTATTTTTATTATATTGTATTTTTACATACGTCATTGAACTGTGCTGATTTGAACTGTCTTCCTTGATCTGTTACAAATTGTTTTGGGGGACCATATCGAGAAATCCAATGTGTTTCAAATTTTTTGCAAATTGTCTGTGAAGAAATATCTTTTGTAGGAATGGTTTCGAACCAATTTGTTTTTCTGTCTATAATGCAAAGTAATCTATGATTTTCATTTGGAGGTAAAGGTCCGATTAGATCAATATGGATGAATTCTAGTTTGTTCAGTTCTTCATATTTATATTTTTTTATGACATGTTTTTTTGTGATTTTGTTCTTGTTACAATTCGTGCAACTTTTGACGTATGATTTTACGTCCTTTCTCATGTTTTTCCAGCATGCTTGTGCTTTAAGTATTTCGTAAGTTGTTTTGAATCCATAATGTCCGAAATCATGGATACTTTTTATACAGGTTAGTCTTAATTCTGCTGGTATTAATGGACGGTTACAGTTTGATAACGATTGATCATACCAAATATTTTGTATCTTTTTGAGTTTTAGTGATTGGTTCTTACACTCTCATAATACGTTTTCTTGACTTCCAATAAGGTCTTTTAAATCTAGAAATTTGAAGAAATTTATTGAGTTTAAGTAGTTTATGGATAAAAAATCGGCTACGATATTGCTCTTACCAGGAATATAATTTATTGTGCAATTAAATTGTGATAAATAACAGGTCTGGTTTAATTGTCTTGGACTCGGATTCTTTAGATTTAGAGCTTTTGTTAGCGGTTTATGATCCGTGTTGATGATAATAATTTGAAAAAAAATAATATGCAATCAAAAATTAATTTGAGAATTTAATAAAAGACTGAAATGTTTGTTCCCACTTACGTTTTATGATTTGATGCTATATCCTGACATTCTGTCTTGCTCATACAAATTTCTTTTTGACGATACTAACTGACTATTAATTTGCACAAGTAAATTGTGTTTTGTTTAGAGTTTATTATTATTTTTTTTGTTGTATATTAAAAGTTATTCAGTAACGATCTTGATTTATTTTTTTGTTGAATATTACATTGTTTTATTTTGTTCACTCAACTAGACTCACTGACTATTCTTCTAGGTTAGTCTAGTTCTATACTAATAAAAGCTAGAACAACAGATTTGTTAGCTTAGAATAAGAAAATAAATTTGTTGTTCTACATATATATATATATATATATACAGTGCATTTCATATTATTAGAAACACTAGCATCAGATTATATTATTTATTTGAATATTTATTTATTTGTTTACTTATATATTTAAGACATCCACCGTCAAAAAAAACTAAAGAGATATCAATCACCAAAGTCAGTTTCAAAACACTTAATTTTAGTGTGACCATCCTTAGGTGCAATCACTGCTTTAATCCGATCAAGCATGTTATCAACAAGTTTGGAGTAGATTTTATCAAGAGAAGAGCTGTTCAATGTACGAATAATATTTAAAATTGGTTTCTGCTCGATATCATCCAAATTTTGTAATTTCCCATATTCTTCTGACACTAGCAATGGAAACATCCTATTAAACAGCACTTTGTCTCACTGAATATGTTTGTTCATCGACAAGTGTTCTGATCTAAAAAATTTTATTTGGCTGTAAATCACACTTTTTGTCAATGTCTAAAGTAAAAAAAATGTCGATTAAATGTTGAAAAAACTGAATTATTCAAAAATTTCATTAATATTTCAAGGATAGCTAAATATGACATTAATTTGCATTTTATAAATTATAGTACAAGTAATACTTAATTTGGTTACTGTTTCTAATAATATGAAACGCACTATATATATAATATATACGTGTGTGTGTATTTATATGACAAAACAAATTTTTATCAGTAAAATAACCCATTTGATGATAAAACGTTAACAAAGCAGAGTTATAAGTTCATTTGTTTTTTATGTTTTGAATTGTATAATTTTTTGATAAATATTTCAGTAATTAATAATTTTAATTAGTAAACGTATTAGTAGACATATGTATTAATAATTATTTTTTACTTCTTGAATAGCTCTTTAATATTGTTTATTAAATCATTATTATAAGGAGGTTTAAGAGTTTGATGTATTATGTGAACTATGGTAACTCGTCTCGAAAAATAATTCTCAAACTATATTAAATTAAAAGTAATTCGGTTTGATTTAATTAACATGTTAAATTAAATTGTAGATAAATTAAATTGTGTAAATTGTTTAAACAGTTTACTTTGAAAATTATTTTAACAACTAGGAAAATGCAAAAGAAATAAAAATTCTTCCTTCGTCAAGTAATATTTATATTACTCTATAATATATTTTAATTTTATAATGCAATAACAAAAACCTTTTTGAACTGCAACATCTTGATAGCTATCTTACTTCTGCATGCAATAATAATCTGTTATAACCTGAATCCATATATTTGAAAATAAGCGACTGTTTAGGGTACGGCTTTTAATAAAATTTATAATTTTGACAGCATTCTGAAATACTTCGTTTAATTCTGGTGCTATTTTTTGCTGCAAGTGCCTCTCTATGAATAAGGCAGTGTGTAAATGTTATATGTTTTAACAAAGGATTTGAAACCGATATTTTGTTTTGCTTTTGCACGATCTGTGCATTTTCCGCAACAATTTTTCCAATCCGAACCTTCATCTTTTAAAAATTCGTCAACTTTACTGAAAATATCGTATCCTCTTGTATGTTTTGTCGAAGTTCGACTAAATAAAAATTATTCCTCAACACTAACATACACCAACAACTGAGCTAATTTAGTATGGCAATTGTTTCATCCAACTGAATAGAAAATTTTGGGTTTTCCTTAATTCTTCCAATAAGCTGATTTAATTGATTTTTGCTAATTTCGTGACAGTGTCGTTTGACAAAGGAATCTTACGAATATCATTACCATATTTATGTCCATGTAGTATTTCTGCTATTTTAATAGCAGCTGGTAATACACGATTTTCTCCAATGTTAAAGGCTTTTTATTTTTAGCTATTAAGTATGAAACTTCATGTGATGCTTGTAAATTCTTTTCATTAACGGTCAAAAATTTATCAAAATTTTATTTTTCCTTATTTGAAGTTTAAAGACGGATATATTCATAGCATATTAGAAATCTTCGCGACCCATAGGTTAAGACACGCTGTTCTATATTATTCAATGTAACATTACTCGCTTAATTTCACTTCATTCATGGAAGCATGACCTTAAAGCCATTGAAATAGCAAAAATATTCTGTGAAGGGGAAATTAAAAATAATATAGGCCAACAGTGGTTCCAAAACGTCGAAATTCGATTCAAATGTAGATACCAATATTAAAAATCTTCCTAACTGTTTCTAATAATATGAAACACACACACTATATATATATATAATATGTATTTATGTATGTATATGATGACTCTAAGATTTGATAAATCTATAAATAAATCTATAAGATAATCAAGGGATATTGCAATTTGTCAGACTTCATTTTTGCGGCATCCTCATACTATCTATTAAGAACACCAACATGGTTTTTCGAACTTTTATTTTAGAAACAATTTGAATTGTCTTTTGGACAACTCTCAGCAAAACTTTCGTAATTCGACATCGTTCTAAATTGATAAATTTTAGTTAATAAACAATTATTCGAACAAGTTTTTCATCATTTTCAGATTTTATTTTTAAAGTTCAAATTTTGTAATTTTAGTAATAATTCTATATACATATTAGTTTTATTTAAAAGATGATTTTATGTAATGAAAGAACATTTATTTAATTCAAAACTTAGTTAAAGCTAATTACTTTATTTAAATTTTTAATATGAAAATTTGAAACGATTTAATATTTTTAGTTTTTTAAATATCTTATGCTGTACTTTAAAATGCAAATTATACTCGAATAATTATTCATCTTGAACATCCAAAATATCAATTTTCCTTCTTGGTAGGAGAAACACATTTCAAAATACTAAACTCAACATACAAAATTCAACAAACCAATTTCAAAATACCAAATTTAAAATATTCCTCACACTATCGATAAAGTCAGCAAACGATGTCAATGTAGGCCACAGTATTTGATGGACGGTTAAGCTCAACATCGAATGGAGATTTGTCAATTAGTGGTGAAAAGTGATGATCTAAATCAGTAATTCCGTCAAATAAAATCAGTGATTGAAATCAAGATCCATTGATGGAACCATGGGTCAAAGGAAGTAGGTGTTCTGGAAGGCGATATTATACGGTCAGTTGAATTGCGATGATGTTGTTTATTACGATGTGGTTTTTTATAATGGAGAGATTGAAGCCCAATTTATTTCTTCTCAACTGGATAGAATGGTCATCGAGTAAGACAGAAATAAACTGCTTTAGTCTACAAAACATGAGTTCTCCTGTAACATGACAATGCTACACATCATAATATTCATACATATGATAAAATCCAAGATCTAGAAAACTTTCAACTTATGCCTAAATCAACGTACAGATCATACATTAACACAAGAATTTCTACGTTCTTTAGATCTATTGTGCTCTTTTTATGGCTGCAGTTGCGTAACAATAGGTAATGCTATAGTTGTATGCTGTGAATTCTTGAGATCTAATGATATGTTTTGGAATCATCAAAGAATTCAATAACTAGCTTATAGAAGGGTACCAAATTTTAACTGCACGCGCACTAAAAGTATTTCTTTTTACCAGAAACGGATAATCTTATGACTATAGATATGATTTCGACACCAGAAATTAATACATTAGTATTATTAGACTCAAAATGAAATAATTTTTCATCAATTATGATTTTTGGGAATAAAATGAATTGAATTTTTATTAAAATATATTTTTATTATTTTATTCATTTTATTCCCAAAAATCATAATTGATGAAAAATTATTTCATTTTGAGTCTAATAATACTAATGTATTAATTTCTGGTGTCGAAATGTCCCGTACCCATATTTGAAATTATTTTTAAATTATTTTAAATTCGAAAATTAATTTATAGCAATTTTAAATGATAAAATTTTTATTTATTATAATTAAATAAAAATATAAACTTAAATTTTTTATTACTTAAATTTCGCAAAATTTCGTTTAATATTTTTAAATTATTAAATTGAGAATTTTTTATATTTAATTGAGATTTTATATTAAATTTAGAATTTTCGATTTAAAATTTTGAATTTTGAATTGAGAATTTTTCACATTACATTCACAATTTTTCACTTTAAATTGAATTTTTTGAAAATATTCTATGAAAATATTTTTACCAACTTCGTGAATTTGGAAATTATACAAATTCGACATAAAAGTCAACTGTGGGCAAATGTCCGGGAATCTAAATTTGGATATGTTTGGAGATTTTACCCATCCATGAAGCGGGCATCTGTACGTTTTTCTTGAATATCTATAATTTAGAACACCATGTATGTATTCAATGGGTACTGATTCCAATTCTGATTCACAAAGTCGACATTTAAAGCGGGGTTTCTACACATAAAACATTAAAAGGTTTCTTTTGCTAACAATCTGAATCAGAAATTTTCATGTCTTCAACATTTCTGAATTATTGAGATGTAACTTGATTATACAATACTAATTTAATATTTATAAATTAAATATAAATAAATTACATTCAAATTTGTGTTTTTTTTCTTTTTCTCATAATTTTAAAATATTTTTGGTATTTTTTCGTATTAAATATACTTTTGGATTCTTCATTAATTAAAGTTTTTTAAATGTTTTTTTGTGACATTTTTTTTTGATGAAAAGTTTTTGATGTGACATTTCAAAAATTATTGATTTCCAAGATTCGGGTTTCACCGACATGCCCTTTAATTTTCCTCTTAGTAAAAGAAACCTTTTACTGTTTTATGTGTAGAAATTCTGCTTTAAAAGTCGGCTATCTGAATCAGAAATTCACATCCAAGGATTCAGTAGAAAGCTATTAAGCCGGACCAAACAGTTTAGTAGTTTACCATGATCTTACTATTGTACTGTGCCGAAAAAAATACCAAATAGCTCCACCTAACTTGCTGGTCATTTCGTCCTACGTAAGTGCTCGATCAGACTGCTTGGTTAATTTGCGAATCTGAAATTTTTATTGTGGATCGATTAAATTGTTGAAAATTACAAACCCTTCAATGTTGAACTCCATAAATCAGCACAGTTCCACTAATTATATAACTTTATTTTAAGTGAAACTGCAGTCTGTAAAAATATCTAAAAAATTCCGTTCATGGAAAATTTGAATGGATCTTCCTTGTCTCTGAGTCTTTTACCTCAAAATCAATGACAATATAAGCATAATTTTATAAAAAATTGTATTTTATATTTTCCTTGTTTAAATATTTTTCCATTGCATTTTCAAAAAGAATAATATTTTCTCTAAATGTATGAAATAATTTTATTTCGTGTATATTTAAGATTGTATTGTGTTCTATATTATATGTTTTTACTATTAATTTTCTTTTTATTGTTGTAATTATTTATTTAAATTAATTATTTAGTTAGATCCAATAATATAGTTGCACAAATAGTTATTACAATTGTATGCATTATTTTTTTGAGTTGTCTCATTTTATTTATCTATGTCAAATGCAAAAGAAGGCCCCTATTTCTTTACAAGTAAATCTTTATTACCTTTTGAATTGTTAATAATGATTTATAATTCAGTATTTTAGCAAAGGGAAAGTCTCAATCTCCAAAAAGAAATACTCAAAATATGTAATAAATATATTATTTTAATATTAGTTTCTATAAAATTGTATTTATTTCACTACTTATTTTACATTTATAAATTTTCTGGAACTAAAACTGCAGATCATGGTGTTGGGAACGTTCATAAAATAAAATTTTTGAATGTTATGAAATTATTAGATAAACAATTACATTCCATAAAATATTGTTATAAATATGTTAAAATAGATTTTCAGAAATTTAAT
>MQRK01195175.1:289-14266 GCA_001938485.1 Girardia tigrina | reverse complement strand
TGGTCCCACCAAACGCAGAGCATTGTCTTTCTGCCAAAGCGATTTGGTCTGTCTGTCGATGTGGATGGCGTACCCGGGTCTACCCATGATCTTTTTCGTTTAGGATTATCAAAATAAATGCACTTTTCGTCCCCAGTAACGATGCGATGGAAAAATGACTTCTTTTTGTAAAAACGCTTTATCAATTTATGAGTTACGTATGAGACACTACATAATTACTCAATATTATGACATCATTGCCTAACCATTGACCTACTTTTTGCATTGTGCACAATCCGTTTTCTGAAATCCGCATTTCATACTTGTACACCTAATATTTGTTTATTTTTTATATTTCTATTTTCTATTGTGTTGAAATGAAAACAATTTACTCATATTTTTTCATTTTATACATGAAACCAGTTCCAAATCAATTCCTCAAGAAAATGCAAGAGAAGTATCCAGCACCAGCTCTGCCTATCAGAGGAAATGAAGTATCACCTCTGCCTATCAGAGAAAATGAACATTTTATAACATTTAATCGATTTCTACAAAGGGAAACAGTGATTCATCGCCAGATGGAGAACTCAAATGTCTTCGATCGAGATTGACGTATGACCGAGGAATTGCAACATATATCCTCCTTTGCAAAACTTGAGTACGCAAAGCGAAGGAAGTTCGCCAAGCAGCGACGAATAACATCATCAGTAGAGGAAATAACTTATACCATCACCAGGATATTTAATTTTACAATAAGATCTTTCCAATATGCGGCATCATTCAATAAATTAGTTCAGCGTGGCCTCAAAGGAAAAGAATCCATAATTTGCTCTGAATACCCATCTCCAAACACGTACTCAAATACACTTATATATAATGCTTTCAACGAGCGTATGCGAGTTGTAAAAATAAACGGTGCCAGATTATTCCGTGTTTCTGATATTATGGGGGTATATCGAGAAAATATTCCGACAACCTCAAACAATCCGCACTTTAGAAAAATAGGAATATACATATATGCAGTCTCTTCCTCACTCATTATCGGGGATGGTACATCAAAACTTAATTTACACGTCCGTATGTCCATACAAATACAATTCCCGGATAATATGGATATGGAAGAAAAAGAAAAACTAAACGATGTCCGAATACTACCAGCCAGAGGTGTGGCTAGATTTGCCATAGAATGTTTTCTCTTTAATAACACTATTAATCCATTTTAGACGAAATCCTTTTTACATATCCAGTCAAACCTGCGCGTTAGTGAAAAATTAATCGCTCAAAGAGCTTCCTTTTTGAGGAAGGTGCTGCCCTAACAGAAATACAAAGTCGCCTAAGATTCTTTGACGCAGAGTTCGTTAAGAATGATCATAAAATATTCCATGTGGTATCCGTCGTTATCATGGATTATAATAAACAAATCCTCTTGAATACACTAGCAAAGCCTCGTGTACACATAGATGAATGGTGTACTGGTTGCACGGTATCACCAAAGCAGATATCCTAGAACAACCCGATCAATATGAAGTAATAAACGCAATCCACCACTACCTCTTCGGCAATATATTAGTAGGGCATGATCTGAAAATAGAAATCAGAGGACTAGGATTGCCAGTAAAATCCCTTTTAGGCATTATGGACACAGCAGCAGCACTCGTCTTCAAGAAATTCAATGTACAACGGAAGAGCGATTTCTAAAAAACTAAAAACCCTGTCTAGATATATCCTTCAAAGAGATATTCAATCCAGATATCACATTGCCGAGGAGGACGTATCGGCAGTGTTAGACATTTATAAGAAAGTTAAATCATATTGGGAAGATATAATATCTTCTACGGATGTCGATAATATCTTTTTACATGTTCCAAATTCACCGCCCTCACCAACCGCTGAGGAATGGATAATCAATAATAGCATTAGCCCAAGGAAACGCCCACTAGAAAAGGAAATCGAATTATTGTCACCATACCATATGCCAAATAAATTTGGTGAACAACCACAGGATGTAACACCCGCGCCAAAATGGGATAACGAACAATACATCCAAGATAAAGAATACGACCCAGTTTTTAATTTTAAAATACCAAATACTCCAACTAAGAAAAACGTTCATGCGGCTCCATTACCAAGTGAAACAAAAGGAAACGACACGCGACCGATTATAGTTAAAGAATATATAAAGGATAGGGATGTCTGGAATAAAGAATCGAGCCGCAATGACGACCATGATAGAAATTTTATCACAATAACAAAAATTCCACGCATATACCTGTCGCAGGTTGATCTTGATCGAAGTACAGATGATATTTCATCGAATTATAGAGAGATTCTTCTCACCTCTTCTACTCGCTCGCCTGTCTCATATCCGGCTTCCACAATGATCGACAAACCCTTTTTTTCGATGATGATATTGATGAACTCATCGATGTAAATTTATCTGAAAGTGAATATTTTTCATCAATTGATTGATTTTCCTTTTTGTTATTTGCAATTATTGATTCTTTCTTCTTTACTTAATGTAATGCACGTATTAAGAACATTAAAACAAGTCTCGTTTGAATTTTTATTATAATCACATTTAGAGTCATTATGACTCTCAGAAAGTCTTTCATCGTTTGTAATCCTTCTAATTGGGTTTCTTATTTCTGTTTTTAATCATTATTATTCGAACAATTTTTCTAACTTATTTTTTAAAATATTTAAAATATTAAAAATATTATATTAATATTATAAATATTATATTAAAATATTTAAAATATTAATTAAAAATAATAATTTTTACCATTTCTCAATAAATCCCAAAATAATAAAAATTTCATCAAATTATTAAAAATGCATTTAATTTAAATTTTACTAAAAATTATTAAACTTAATTTTAATTGTGAAATTAAAAATATGAACTCATGAAATGATTTTTTAATCATGTTCGAATAGTCAATCACTTTAAATTTAAATAAAAATACCAATTTCCATCTCGGTGGGAGAATCAGCATTCTAAATTTAACATACTTAAATCAACATACAGCATCCATACATTTACACATTCAAACAATTTAAAATATTCCTCACATCCCCCTTGGTTTAAATGGCTTTAGCCATTCTACATTTCTGATCAAGATCCTGCCGTCCTCTAGTTGTATCTCAAAACTTTTTTCCTGTCTTTGCTTTATAATTTTAGCTGGTCCCATATAACGGTCATCATCTTTTGATGGGTTAACTTTCTTTATCAAGACTTTATCTCCGACATGAAATATTCGCTTTGTTTCAATAGGATTTTTATTTTCTTTTTCTCCACTTTTTCCTTCTGTTGTAGCTTTCCACCAATGTCTTAGTTTTCTTCCGAAGATTATTTGGACTGGAGATATTCCAGTTGTTGCTTGAATTGTACCGTTTAACATGAATTCTATTTCTGCCAACATTTCTACCCGATCTCTATGCATTTCATCCTTTAACCGTATATTTATGACGTCTCTTATTGTTCTGAATTGTCTTTCTATGATCCCGTTAGTGTTGTGGTGATAAGGACTTGAGTAGACAGTCTCCGTCTTAAATTTCTTCGTCGTTTCTTTAAAGAGTGCTGATTCAAAAGTTTGACCTCTATCAACGTGTATCTCTTTTGGTGGTCCGAATTTCCAAATCCATTTATCTTATAGGAACTTTCGTGTAGTCTTCTCGTCTTGGTGTACCACTGCGGTCAAGCTGATGTACCTAATAAATTGATCGATTATTGCTAAAATGTATTGGTATCCATTCATAGTCCTACTTAATGGTCCGCAAAAGTCCATGTAAATTTTATGAAATGGTTCGTCGGCAGATTGTTTAATGTGTTTCTCTTTCGTTTTTGCCGTCTGCGTCTTCCTTTTCTGGCAGTTTTCGCAACTTTGTACGATTTTCTTTATCTGTTGTCTTATTTCATACATATCGAAATCCTCTTTTATGTAATTGTATACTTTCTTACTTCCTGCATGGTATAACATTTTATATATATCTTCTATAAAGTCTGTTCTCGTCTTCATAGGGATCCCAATTTTGTTATCTCTTGTCGTCACGATATTGTTTTTCAGTAGCCATTCTTTTGTCTTTCCCATTCTAATATTTTCTTTAATCTATTCTATTTCTTCATCATTTGTCTGCCAAATGAACTCTTCTGAATCTTCTGTTAATGCTAGGATTCTAGTTTTAACTTTTCCTTTTTTAGCGTCATCGTGCATTGTCTGACATTGTACACATAGTTCACATGTATTTCTCGATATTGCGTCTGTATTGGTGTGTTTTTCGCCCTTGCGGTATTCCATCCTCATGTCTAGTCCACTAAGGAAGTTTATCCAAGTTTGGAATTGTGCAGTTATTGGGTTCTTCTTTGTCATCATGAATGTGATGGCCTTATAGTCCGTTCTAAGTAGAAACTTCTTCCCGTATAATAAATTTTTGAAGTGTTGGGTAAAGTAATAGATTGCCAATAATTCTTTTATTATAATACAGTATCCCAGTTCGTGTTTGTTCATCTTGTGGGATCCATATGCAATTACTCTTTCCCTTCCGTATGCATCCTTCTGCGCCAGTACTGCCCCGATTGTATCAAAACTGACGTCTGTATCCATTATAAACTCCTTTTCGAAATCTGGATATGCTACGATCGGTGTTTTTGTCATTTTATCTTTTAATGTCTGAAATGCTTCATCTTTGTCCATGTCAATTTTTTGTCTTTATTATTTCCACATAGTCCTTCCAGTATTTTTGAATATTTTGCATAATCTTTCAAAAATTTTCTATAATAGTTCATTAGCCTCAAGAAACTTCTTAAATGTTTAATGCATGAAGAATTTTGAAATTTGTCGATTGCTTCAATTTTCTATACCATCTTTGCTCACGACATATCCTAAAAATTTTGTCTTTTCTACCATGAATTGACACTTTTCAGGGTTTATCCGAAGGCTCGATTCTTTAATCTTTTGAAATATGTGTTCGACTCGTCTGAAATGTTCTTCTTTGTCTTTTGCGAAGATTAGAATATCGTCTAGGTATACAACTGCTTCTTTCCAACTTAATTCTCATAACACTATTGTCATTAGTTCTGGAAATGTCGCTGGGGCAGCTGCAATTCCGAATGGCATTCTTTTAAAACAATATTGTCTGTTCTTAGTCGAAAATTCAGTTTTTAATTTTGAATCATTCTCCAATTCAATTTGATGATATGCACTCCTCAAGTCAATCGTGCTGAAGTATTTCGCTCCATTTAATGTATTTAGCATTTCTTCTACATTTGGCATTGGAAATACTGGTTTGATTGTGACTTTATTTAATTGTCGAAAATCAACACATACTCGGATATCACGTTTGTCTTTTTTCCATACGCATACTAGCGGGAAATTCCACGGCGAACTGCATTTTTCAGTGATATCATTTTCCTCGTAATTCTTGATAATATCATCTAGTTTTTCCTGAAAGTGTTTTGGCTGTCGGTACGGTTTTACCAATATTGGTTCTCCATGCGTTTCAATTTTATGCTTAGTTAGTGTGGTCTTCCCTATATCCCATTTGTCCGCCATAAATATCGTTTTATATTATATTAGTAATTTCATTAACGGTTCATCTATCTTATCTGCGTATATTTCCCTTATTCTTTTAAGTCTGTCTCCGTCAGTTAAAGTATCACGTATTACCAGGACTCCTTCGTTGTATCCTGTTTCTTTCTTTAGTTTTATGCTGAATTTATTTAGAAAATCTATTCCTGCAATCATTTCGGGTTCCAAATCCTTTACCACAAAAAATCCACTGTTTTCAGTATTCTTTCAATCATAATCTTTAGTTGTACTATTCCGTAATTTACTAGTTCCGAGTCGTTAGCACAATGTATACGTCTTTTTGTCTCCTTTATTTTGACATCTTTCATATTTTTGAGTAAGTCTACTTTAATTACATTGACTCGTGCTCCCATATCCAATAGACATCGTACTTTTCTATTCTTTATTTGAAATTCTATACTAGGTCTCCCTTTCAGTTCTTCGTATTCTATTTTATACTTTGATATTTTCATTATATCTGTGCTTCTTTCTTCATCTTTTTCTGTGATCAAACTGTCACATTTCTCATTTTGTATTTCGTTTTCACCATCCTATATGCACAATTCTTGAGGAATATTTTCAACAGCATCCCATACACAACATACGTCATCATATTGAAATCTTTCTTGTTTGTAATATTTTCTCTTCTTGTTAGACGTCCTCTTTTATTCGATCTTTCCGACATTCTTTCCCAGTCGTCATCGAAGTCTTCTAATTCTGCAACTTGATCTCTTCTATTCGTATATCCCATATGACCTCTTTACTGTGTGTTTGTGAATTCCTTTCGGTCATTTCTTCTATTCCTTGTATATTCTCTTCCAGATTGTTCGCGTTCTCTAAATCTGTTTGGATTCTCATAACATTGTGTTCTTACATGCCATTTTTTATTATAATGGTTGCATTTAACATTTGGGCATTCCCATCTCACATGTCCTTCTTCATGACAGATCCGACATATGATCCTTCTCACATTAAAATTTCTTCTTGGTTCTTCGATCATTCTCTCTTCGTATCTTGGTCTCGGTCTTTTTGTTCTATATTCTACTTTCTTCCATTCTTTATTTTACTTTGTCGTGTACGCGTCCACTCTTATATTCCTGTCTTTCAGTTCAAATTCGTAAATTTTCTCCAGGATATTTTTTATATCTTTTGCTTTTGTGACATTTCTGAGAATTATTTCTCTTCTTACTTCTCTATCTTCGATGGCGTTGGCGTACGCTAGATCTGAAAGTTCCTTTTTTCCTAGTTTCTTCTCAACTAGTTTTTTCACTAGTTCATCAATCTTTTTAAATACTTCTGATGGATTTTTATCCCCGATTCTAATCTCTACAAGTTCCTTCATTATCTCTAAAATATTTTTCTCTTTCCAGAATGCACTTCTCATTCTTGTTTCCCAACTTCCTCCTTGTGTCTTCTCATATTTGTTTATCGCTTCTGGGGTCATGAATGCTGTAACTAATATTGCTTTTCTTTCTTCCTTAAATCCAAAAATCTTTGAGTATCTCTCAAAGTTTAATAAGAATTCTTCTAATTTTACTTCTGACCCATCGAATGTCAATGGAATAGAATGTTCGAATAGTCAATCACTTTAAATTTAAATAAAAAATACCAATTTCAATCTTGGTGGGAGAATCAGCATTCTAAATTCAACATACTTAAATCAACATACAGCATCCATACATTTACACATTCAAACAATTTAAAATATTCCTCAAAACACGTATATTGTATTATTGAACGCGTTTATGTATATTTTTATACGATTTATGGGGACATAATTTTTTTGTGCCCCCCACAATTGTTGAGGAAATATTCTGAAATATATAATAATGTATTTAATTATATTTTAATAATTGTTTAAGTTTGAAAAAATAAATAAACCATAAATCGAAAGTGTTTAGGTTTTTAATTTTAAAATTGTTAAGAGAACTCACACATTTGACAGAACATTTATTAAATTCACATTTCTTATCATCTTTATGATGATCAATAGTATTGCTTTCACTATAATATATCACTGAATTTTCAATATCTCTCATTATAATCTGAAATATACTTGAGAAAATTATTTTATTAAAAAATATTTAATTTAAATTTTATAGGCTTAAATAAAATATTTCTATAGTCATTTTTAAACATTAATTTGATTTTAATTATTTAAAAATTTACAAAAATAAAATCAATAAAATTATTTAAAAGTTGCAATAATAAAAATTAAAAATTTGAATATTAAATCTAAATTTAAATAAATTAGTTTCAGATTATAAGAATTAAAATATTGATCATCCATCTGATTAGGAGATGCACAATCCCAAATCAACACATAACATTTAAAAATTCAAACACTACAAAAAACAATTACACACCAAATATTCCTCACAAAAATTATATATTTTTTATGAATAAATAAGATATTAAAGAGATTTAAATAAATAAAAGAAGAAGAAAAGGGTGAAATTTAAAGCAAAATAATAAATAATAAATTAAATTAAAAAAATAAAGTTAATTAATTAATAAGTGACCTATTATAAAAAGGTCAAAACAATTGTTAAAAATTTGAGAAAAAGAAATCAAATCTCGTCTCGACGACGCCTGACTATTGAATTCCAATTAGCGAGAAAAATTGGTATTTAAGGAAGCGTAATTGATAAGAAAAATAATTGAATTTGAAACGATAGAGTTTAACGAAAAAACAAAGAAAAAGAAAGAGAATTGTCAAGAATATAAAAAGTAATTGCTAAATAATAAAAAATAACATATTTTCATATATCACGCTGTAAAGTGTGAACCCAAATTCTAAAACATATACACAAACCCGAGTTATCGCTAAGGCTCTCGGTCTTTAAATATAAAATCTGCCAGGGGCCAAATAAAATATTATTGACTTTTACCTTGTAGTCAAGTTTTAAATATTAAAATATATTTTGAAGAAAATAATTGTTTTCTCTGTTTAATTTTACAAACACATTAAACACTCAACACAAATACAATGAAACAAAAGAGTCATATCTTAATTTTCTATGAATATTGTTGAGGGAAGTTCAAAAGCATGGCAAAATAATGTTAAAAATCGAGAAGGCTATGTGTAATTCCTTGACGAATGATTTAATTAAGTGAGTTGTACAAAATGCCAAAATGGAAGATGTTATAAGAATATTTGGGATTATATCAAAAAATTATGAAAAAGCACACTGAACGAAAAAGATTGTAAGATATATGAAACCTCTTTGGAGTGAGCTGAATTTTCCTATAGTTTCATAAAAAAACAAGAGATTTAGAAAATTTTTCTTTTAATTCATTCTTATGAGTTCTTTAGTAAGAAAAAAAGTGAAATCTATGTTGAGTATATAAATTATAATATAATTTTAATTTTTAAACTTTGTTTTAATTAGTAAATAAGAAAATTTATTTACTTTTAATATAAAATTAATTATAAAAATTATGTAAATAATAATAAAAATAAATTGAATAAAAGTTATACGATTTTAAAGTTAAATTTATTATTTACAATAAAAGTACAAATAATTGATTAAATTTTATAAATGAATAATAAAAGGTTTATTAAGAAAGGTATATCAGACACCTAAAAATTATAACTTTTTACTATCAAAAATCTAACAAAAAATTAATTAAAAGTTAATAAAAAATTATTTAAAAAGTCAAGGCTTTGAAGTATACCGCCAGTTAGTTATAACAATAATTGCGGAAGCAGAAGAAAAATGGGAGAGCAATTGGAACACTAATTGTCAAGTAGAATTAGATAATTGAATCGTGCAGACCGATTCTGATTGTGATTATCAACGGAAGATATCAGAAATCTAATTGGTCGAAGCAATATAAAAATGGCAACTGAAGGAGACTGCTATTGATAAATATACGTGGTGCGCTCAATAAGTAGTGAACGTAACATAAAAATAATAAGCTGATTCCAATGAAATTTATTTTTCATAACAAGCAAGTTATAAAGGTATCATTTCTCAAAGAAATCTCCATTCACACCAACACATTTTTTCCAGCGCACAACAAGGTCCAGAAAGGCTTCTTCGAAGAATTTCGGTGGCTGTTGAGCCCAGAAATTTGAGACTGCATCCTTCAAGTCTTCTTTCGTAGCAAAATGTTGACCCCTGAGAGCTCGCTTGAGGTGGTTGAAGAGATGATAATCGGATGGCGCCAGATCCCGGCTGTATGGAACGTGTGAGAGCAGAGTGAGGCCACAACCATCAATTGATGACATTGACAGCCCACTTGTGTGGATGGGTGCATTGTTGTGCAAATAATATAACTCACAAACTCTGCTCTTCCTCCTCAGCTTTCTGGCTTGTAACACGAGTCGGGAGTAGTATTCACTGTTGATACGAACACCAGCTTCGCAAAATCAGCAAGGATCATTCCATTTGCATCCCAAAAAGTGGTGAGCATGAGAGTTTTTTGTGAGAGGTTGATGATCGCATCTTCTTCGAACACCCTTCCCCTGGCAGCTTCCACTCTTGAGACTCACGTCTTGATTCTGGGACATAAAGGGTAAGTGGTGTTTCATCCATTGTCATAATATTCTGTAAGAAGCGGTCTCCAATACGTTCATAGAGGTTTAAGTTTTCCTGGCAGCACATCAATCGCCGATCCTTCATGTCTGCGGTTAAAAACCGTGGCAAGAAGCGGGAACACAATTTTCTAATTCCAGTTTCCGCAAGCAGTGATTGTATGGTACCTGTGCTGACTTTAATCGCATTGTCAGTTCTCTGGTGGTTATTCGTCGCTCACACTGCACGATTTTCCTGAGTTTTTTCGCTATTTCTTCGCCAATTTCACGTGGCCTACCTGACTTTTCTTCATCAAAAACAGACGTTCGACTATCTCGGAAATGGTTGAACCATCGTTTGACAGTAGATATGGATGGACTCTCTTCGCCATAAACAGAACTAAGCTCCACGAATATTTCTTCTCGGTTTTTCCTTTCATTAACAAGAAACTAATAACGCTTCGATATTGGACGTTTTTTAATGACATTTTCGAATTTATGCGCTGTCTAACCTAAACACAAATAATAGATTAAAACAAATATCACAAATATTACCTTAAAAGCTTGCTTGTTATAAAAAAAATCATTGAAATAAGAATATTATTTCTATAATAGGCTTAATATTTATTGAGCGTACTACGTTTAAAGTACGAAACTGTTACGAAATTTAGAAATTCCCTTATTAATTCTTTAATATAAGAAGGTCGTGAGGATATACTATCCCACCGCCTTCGTTAAAATAAAATTAAGGTTTTGAGTTTTTTATTAATCGCTTGTAATTATTTTTGACTCTAGAATATATTTTATTTTAAATAATTTCCTTTTGATTTAAAATTATATACATAAGAAAAAATTATATGTATATATAAATTGCAAATATCTACCCGATACCCCAACATCTTTATGAAAGTAATATCACTAATTTTTTATATTACCAAATCAGGCGGATAATGGTTTTGTTAGGAAAACAGAGCTATATATAAATTAGACTGAATGACAGTGATGTATCGGACACACTATTCGAAAACTTGCATGCATGTCTACCAATCATCCATTTAAAATACACTGCCAGTTACTGTAAGTAATGACTTCGCACATAATGGGTTTGCCAAATCTGACAAACAACTGTCTTTGCAAATAGAAACTAAAAGTGAAAAAGACTCTGATTTTTACTCAATTGTAGCCATTGGAAATAATTAAAAGTATAAAAATACAAACTCAGCTGCACATTTAGTTGCACGATTTAAACTCTCAAATCCCAAAAAATAAAAAAATGTGTCGCAGTTTAGTCCAAGAAGACGCAGAAAATTTAACCTCTACATCCCAAATATTTTGCATTAAGAAATTTTACATTTTATTTAGTATTTTAGTTTTCTACTTACCATTTCTATTTTTTATACTTAAACCAATATAAAATATAATATTTAGTAAAAAAAAATTATCCAAATTTTCTTCACATATTTGCCAAACAACGGAAATCAAATAATTTTATTTACAATTTCTTCCATTAAAATATATAATGATTTACAATAACACCTCAGTTTTATAATTTAGGAATTACATTTGAATCGTTATTGGAGTAATGTCCCTAACTTTGGATATCGAAGGAGACAGAGTAATTGGTTTTACCATTCGATTATTCTTTTCTTTGGTAGTCATTTTTCTAAACATCTTATTGTTACTATTCCTCAGAAAATCTCAAATTGCTTCATCGACTGCAACATTCCTCATCAAGATCCAAACAATATTTGATACAATTATGATTATTCTATCTTATATTAATCGTTTGAGAGAAAATAAGTTAGATTCTTTATCCAGTATCTTTTACATCACATTTTATTGTCGTGTAATGAAGTATTCGACAATTTTTTACATTCTCTTTCTGTATAACAATACTGGAATGGTTTTAATTTCTGTCGATCGGTTCATTTGTATTTTGTATCCTCTGTATTATAAAACGATAACTAAAAAGAAAATTATTTTTCTGTTGATTCTATCCTCACTTATATGTTTTCAACCGTTAGTTTTATCTTTTATCTTCATAAAAGTTATTCATTTTCCAGTTGATAATGAAACAATTACCAAATTCGAGTGCGATAAAGATGAATATTTATATTTTCCTGTTATCATTGTTTTATTGATTTACTTTTTCTTTTTCATAAATCTGAATGTTTCTTCCGCAATTGTACTTTTTAGGAGAATAAAAAACAAATGTCTTCGTATTATACAACCAGAAATATTATTGCGCAAGAGACTTTTCATAAAGTTCACTATGACTTATTTGGTTTTTAACATTCTTTATGGAATCATCGCAGCAACATTTACATTGACAATTCTAATATATGAAAAAGAGAGTTTAGTTTTCTATTTTAATTATTATGTAAATATTTTATTGACATGTTTTAATCCAATTGTTCACATTATTATTTTTAAAAAATTTCGAAATTTTATGTTTTTCAACTGCACCAGAAAAAAATGAAATTATTTTGTTTGTTAAAAATTGTAAAAATATAATTTATTTAAAGCAATATTTCATATTCCTGTGTTATTTAAAAAAAACAATTAATCCTTTCGTAGATCTTTGATTTCACAAAACTAAGAGATTTATTAGAAATTATTTATATTTGTTAGATTATTCTATGTATAGTATTTATAAAAATCAATTACAATATAATATAATAATCGCAATATAATCTATAATAAAGTTTAATTAAATTTACTTACATGTTACATGGACTGTGCTTCGTCTGGATGGACTGACGAGTCTAAGGACCATGGATTATAGACTTAAGGACGACTGTTAAATTTTATGGAATTAATGTGAAAGGGATAATCGTTAATTTGTGTTCTTAATTTTCTTCTTTACATCTGGTAGTACCATAACATTCTTTTATTTCGTTTGACGACGTTAAATATTCAATTATGTCGAAGGACCAAAAATTTGAACAGTATGAATGAATATTTTGATTATTATTAACACATGTCTCGTATATTGCAACAATGTGGAGTTATTGGGATTAAATATGTTCAAATTTTTTATACCAATCTCTATTCATGTAAAACTATAGTAAGAGCTGAAATGCTTTTTGAAAATTCTTTATTTCAATTCAAATATAAATCAAATTCTTTAAGTTTTGAATAATTCATTTAGAAAATGAATTCGGAAGACTATTCAATTGAATATTCGGGATAATAAAATATTTGGTATAAAACATTTTTGGTATAAATTGAAATAATTAAATTATTTATAAAGAACAAACAAGTCCATAATAACGTAATTTATTAATGAAACGACAAATTATTCTCTAACAAATTTCCTACATTCAATTAATAAACATTTATCGCTCCATTTGATTTAAATTCGTCTTACAATCTTACATGGATTCGATTATTTCATTATTGATTAAATATTTCTTCTTACTTAGGTGTTTTAATCTGCGATCAGTGGCGTAGCGCTTCAGGGTCATGGGTGGACAAATGCCATGGGCCCCGATCCTTCATATATATGGACGTACAAAAAATATGTAATTATATTATGGAGTTAGTGCAGAACCGCGGGGACAGACGACAGAGTATGCACAGCTGACAAATAGAAAAGCAGGTATTTTGTAACATGAGAGCCTCTTATTGGTATTGGTTACAAAGAGAAGAGTGAGGGTAGTGTGTATCAAAAGAGGGATTGGTATACTCACCGTGGCTGCAACATTGTCACCTAACATTGTGTGAGTATTAGAGACAACATTCAATGCATATGTGCACGCACACGCACACACATTAAATGCAGACACAATAAAATAACACTATAATTTCACTGCTGAGCGTGGTTGATGGCTAGCCTCGCATAAGGTTGATATTGTAGCCAATGCCTCATCGTACGTTGGGTGAGTGTGTGACATCAATAGTAGTGGTGATAAC
>MQRK01195167.1:3496-19802 GCA_001938485.1 Girardia tigrina | reverse complement strand
TTGTTAACTATCAGTAATCGACAACCTTCTTCGAATGATCTTCTTGTAATCAATCAAAACAATGCTTCTTCAAAATCAATTGAACAATCGATATTCAGCGAGCGTAATTTTCAGTATAAATTCTTCTTGGGTAAAAGTACGATTCTTCTTTAAAATCAATTGGACAATCAATATTCAACCAAGAGTAATATTTCAGTATAATTCTTCTTGACAATAATCTTTAACAAGTTATTCTTCTCGATTAATCTTCTTCTTCTTAATCAATACTTCTCGGCAAATCAATCTTCAACGGAGACTCTGAATAACTTTTTTAAAAAGTCTTCAAAAATAATGATTACTACCTGAATAACTTTTTTAAAAAGTCTAACAAAAGGTCCTCTAGTATCGCTACTTATATACTGTTTTTAAGGGTGCGTAGCGCTACAGGCCTCGGTCGGCCCTGAAGTTAGGTTTAGACCGACCTTATAATAAAAATAATAATAAATATTGTAGGTTTCGGTCGGTTTTGAAGGTAGGTTTAGGCCGACCTTAATAACTTATAATAAATATAATATTTAATTTATTAGATTGTTTAACTTTAT
Source organism: Girardia tigrina (assembly GCA_001938485.1). Classification (NCBI taxonomy): domain Eukaryota; kingdom Metazoa; phylum Platyhelminthes; order Tricladida; family Dugesiidae; genus Girardia; species Girardia tigrina. The sequence continues at coordinate 19,221 of MQRK01195167.1, read as the reverse complement.
ACAATATTTAATTTATTAAATTGTTTATAATAAATATAATATTTAACTTATAATATTCATTCTGAATAAATAATATCCTCGTATTATTTATATATTTATTACAAAAAAATAAAACCAAAAATCAAGGTAATAACACAATATTCAAATAATTATCAAAATAAATTAAAGTCAAAATACTTATAAATATCAAATAATTATCAAAATAAATTAAAGTCAAAATCAAATAATTATATCAATGCCCAACATCTTATAATACAAGCTCTTTACATGTCGTTGCGATCAGCTTCGGTCAAAAGGGAATGATACCGTTTTCAAATTTTACTCCAACCTTAACCTAACCCGAAGTATCGAATTGCGTCAACCCGACCCGACACCGGGTTACGTTCGATCCGGGTTCGGGTCACATCGTCCATCTCTAGTTCAAATTGTTAAGAGAACTCCTTAATGACAGAACATTCATTACATTCACAATTTTGATCATCTGACAATCAATAATATTACTTTCACTTAATTCCATCACTCAATGTTTTAATACTCCTACTAACAATATGAACTCACTTGAAAATAATTATTTTATTTAAAATATTTACTTTAAATTTTATTGGATAAAATGAAATTACTTTTTCTAATCATTTTTAAACATTAATTTGATTTTAATTATTTGAAATTTACAAAAATAAAATCAATAAAATTATTTAAAAGTTGCAATAATAAAAATATTATTTGAATATTAAATCTAAATTTAAATAAATTAGTTTCAGATTATAATTATTAAAATATTGATCATCCATCTGATTAGGAGAGGCACAATCCCAAATCAACATACAACATTTAAACATGCAAACACTACACAAAAACAATTATACACACCAAATATTCCTCATAAATAAATTAGAATTTTTTTTATAATTTTCAAATTTCAAACGATTTTTAAAATTTAAAATTAATTCGGAATTTTCCATTAGTCGGCTGAATGAGATACGTTTCGTGTAATCGTTTTTCTGTATAATTTTATCGTACTGTTTATGTTACTTGCAAGAAACACACAGAATGAACTGAATTCAAAAAAATAATCATTAAATAATTGAAATTATATTACATTACAGTTAATAAACAAAACCATGGATGATCAATATTTTAATTCTTATAAACTGAAACTAATTTATTCAAATTAATTTTATTGATTTTTTGTAAATTTTTAAATAATTTAAATCAAATTAATGTTTAAAAATGATCATAAAAAGTAAATTTATTGTAGTAAATAAAATTTGAAGTAATTATTTTAAATAAAATAATTCTTTTCAAGTGAGTTCAGATTAGGATGAGAAGTATTAAACATCGATGAATTTCAGCGAAGGTATTATTACGGATTCTCATAAATGTTGTGGCAAATGTGTGAGTTCTCCTCATCCAAAATCTCAACTTACTTGAAACAGAGAGACACAATCCATTTCAAAACATGCTAACATAAACAAAACATTCCAAAATTCCTCACAACAATAATACTGGGTGGTGTGGTGTTTTGCGGGCTTTAAAATGTTTCCAATAATCATTAGTGTTCTTCACTCACTTATAATAATATTTAATATTTTCTAAATATTTCTATTGTTTTAAATTCCATTCAATAATTTCTAATGGCAATGATGGAAATCAATAACAAAAACGATATTTATCGGTATTTTTTACAACATGTATCGTTAAAGAACATCTCTCGTGGATTTGAACCAAGAATTATTTTCACAACAAACAAAGCTTCCCGATATTTTACGAACAAATAAAAAACTCCATTAGGAATTAATTTACATATCCACCAATTTACACGTCACAAGTGTACACTGGAGAAAGAAACAGTCATCTGCGCACTACGGTAACCGAACATCTCAACAGAGCATGGAAAGTTCAATTCTGGAACATCTGACGAGATGTAAAGATCGGGAAAGTGAATTCAAAATATTGAACTCGAATTTTGATAATTGTAGTGAAATGATCATCACATAAGTACTTCTTCTAATAGAGCATTTCGTACCATGCTTGAATGTGCAGAGTTAAACATCCAATCACATCTATATATTATTAATTGACATCAATAGATTAATCGACGAGTTACTTAATACCCATTGCATAACAGGCAATCAAGTAAAGGGTGGGCCAAAAGTAACTACACAATTTATTCTGTTTAAATTTTTTTTCAGGTTTACTTTTGTTTAAAATTCTTAAAATTATTTTATTCCACGAGCCTTGAATTTTTATCATGCCAAGATACACAACGGAGCAAAGAATATTTATGATCGAATCTTCAATAAAATTCTGGTGACAGAATTATTTCAAGACGTGGTAATAATAGACGCACCTGATTTCTTATCTAAAAGACTGTATACAAAAGAAACCCAAGTTCAATATCAGATCTTAAGAATACGATCGATTAAACCATCAGTTTTAAACAGGGTAATGGAAACTGCCATAGAAAGATGTAGATTTGTCAATCGGGAAATGGAAAACACCTAAATAATGTAATCTTTAAAAGATAAATTAATAAAATATAACTTTTAAAGTTTATTTTTGTTTTATTGTTTGTTAAATTTAATAAAAGGAAAAGAAACTATAGGCTAAATAAATTGTGTGGTGACTTTTGCCCCACATTTATAAAAGAAGATAGAAGATATTTACAAGAGAAGACCTGAAGATCCTGTGAAGGGAAACATGTTGCCAAAAATAAATTTTAATTATTTATTTACTCATTTTTTTACAAATAATCAATAAAAAATAATTTTTTCACACTTTTTTTTCACATATTTTAATCGATTCATTGTCTCTAGAATTCTACAGCGACGTGTGCAACAAATACATTGGATATCCGTTCACGATTCGCTCGTTTAGCGACGCGACCAAAGCCAAGATCGGGGTGATCGAGTGCGCCAAACACGGCCTCGTGGAGCCTCTGCCCGTGCTCTACGAGAAGGACGGCGAGTTCGTGGCCCACTTCAAGTTCACGGTATTGCTGATGGCCAACGGCCCAATGAAACTGACCGGCCTGCCGTTCGATGCGAGCGCGTACCAGTCGAGTCTCCGGGTCCAGAACGCGGCCGTGAAACAACTGCTCTCAGAACCGGTCAAGAACAAGAACAAGAAGGTCGCTGACACCACCGCGACTGCCAACACCACCGCCTAGGACACTGAAAACAAACTGTATAAATGCTTGTTTTAAAAATAAAGAATAAGGCGCGCGGTTTTCGAGTTTTGATTTTGTTGTTCTGTTCTGATTTACGTTCTGTCCGGTTTTCGTTCCGATGTTCTGTTTTCGTTACCCGATTGTCATAACGTTGCGTTTTCGTTATTTTATTCATTCGAACAGGAAAATGAGCGTCGATTTATGTGTTGTTTACCTTTTCATCGAACGCGTTATTATTTAAATGTGAGATATCGAATCGGAAAATTCATTTGTCTCGATCGATCGATTGGTTTGTGCCGTCATTTTCGGCAACTTTGAAAATCGAGTTTTATATTTCTTTTCGTTTAGATTTTCGTTCATTGTGAGTAATCAATGTGTTTTATAAGCTCGATTTTTAAAGTCGTTGATGGGGCATTTATTCGTCAATTCGAGGGGTTTTTTTATTTTCTGTATTTTTCCTCCAATGTGTTGGGTTTTGTTCGCTCTAATAAATTGGCGACATTTTATTGGTCGACTGTTCAGTTGATATTTAACAGATCTGTTAATAATCTGTTAGTTTCAGATCAATATGAGATCACTCACAATGGAATATCTCTATCAATATTTCTATGTCGGTTAGTTTGTTACTTCATTAAAATTATAATAAAATCTGATTTCAATTTAAAAAAATTTCTTTCAGAAAATAATTCCTAATTTAATATTAAATTAATATTTTTTATAAAAAAACTTCAATAATATTCGATTTGACGAATTTTCAAATTGTCATCTCAAATAATGACTTTAAAATGAAGAAAATAAAATTTTAATTCAAAACAATAAAAGAAATATATTCAAAATTAAGTAGAAAATAAAAGTATAATCATATCGAAAATTTCTTATCAAAATCTTTTCAGACTGCGGTGAAGCAACAACAATTAAGTTTCAACAATTAAGTTTAGTTTTCAATTTTTTAACAAATACGTTTTTAAGAATTGCAAAAAAAATCTTCAATTCTCATGTCAAGTATAGTATGCTATATTAATGCCACTAACACTTAAATAAATATTATCTATTAAAAATATGGACAGTTATTCATATAAATTATTATCTATTTAACAATTTTAACATTCATTTTGATAAAATCGTTTTGCATTCAAAATACTGTTATCTAAAAAAAACTTTGATAAACGACTATGATAAACGGAATCTTAAACAATTTAGGTTGCAGCACATAGAGTCGATAAAAATATAAGTTTTGTTATCAAAAATTTTAGTTTCCATTTTATAAAATTACTTGATTCAAAAGATAAATGTTGGTTGACTATGTGGAATAGTAATTTTAGTTACCTTAAAAATGAGCACACAAAAATAGAAATAGAGAAATCTATGGCGTTCTTTTATGTTCATGACATTATCTTGAAAAAAACAGAATTTATGTGTAAAAAATTCCAAATTATTTTGTCATTCGGGGCATTTTAACATGTAACAAATCTTTTAGAGGTTTATATTCACTAGCAGTCATGTGGTTTGATAAAGGATCTACGACAAAACGCCGAGTGTCTGAAACACCGCCAACAAAAATGCAGAATTTAATTATTAAAATACAGTTAAGCCAGATTTATAACATTTCAAGGGACTTAATTAAAATATTCGTTATAGATGAGGTTCGTTATATCGGGCTTTAATTGTATTAATATTATTAAAGTGAATATTATTAATTGAAAATCTTTCGAAGAGAAAGCTGAAAAGAAGCTGAAATTTTTCAAAAAAGACGCATTACTTATCATACAGGTCTATTAAACCCGTTGCTAAAATTACCTAATTAATAAGATGATTATAAAATATTTCAATGAATACATGATAAAAAACTAAATTATTGAGTATTGCAATAATGATTTCATTTAGAATCATAAACAATCTCTTTTAGCAATAAATTCGAATGAAGTCTTATTTTGTACTTTCTTCTAATTTTAATAATTTTTATAATTCATTTTAAGGTAAATAATTTACTATATTTTTTTCTAAATTTGGTCCAATCCATTAATATTTGTGAATGTTCTATTACTCTACATAGACATGTTGAAAGAAAAGAGTAAAATATCAATAATAACAATATCAATAACAAATAATAACAAAATATCAATAATAACAATCAACCTTAGTGAGTTTTTTGAAACTAAAGTCTAAAAGACATAGTTATATTTTCAAGGTGTAACGAGTCGAATCAAATCCTGTCCTTTCAATAATTTAATAAATATATGGCATGCAATTGCGCATCACATTACATTTACTTACTTTATTTCGATGTTACCTGTCAGGATATCCCAATAATTTGATTTATATTATAATATATTAAAGTTAATTGAATAATTGCAAATATGGAAAACCGAATTAAATTTTTATTTAGGGGTGTTAGCTGACCGACTATGTACTCAAACAAAGAAATCACCTTATTTTCCATTAACACCCATAAAAACAATATCAATACAAGGGCTAGTGTCGAATAGTATGATTTATTATTAAGTAAATTTGAGCAAATAATAGACGAGAATAATAAATTAAAAAAGGAAGTGCAAGATCTAAAATCCGTCATAAACAATAGTCACACTCAACAGGCTACAAACATCTTTTCAATACCACAAAGCAATCCGAGACGTATAATCAACAACAATAACTATTGTTTTTATCACAATAAATTTGATAAGAACGCTTATCGTTGCAGCCAAAGAAATATTAAGGCAGATGTTGGATGAGGAAATTATTCGTCAATCATCATCAAATTGGTCTTCGGTTCTTGTCATGAAAAAGGAAAAAAGATAACTCTTGGAGATGTTTCGGAGATTGTCGCCGTCTTAACGCAATAACACTTAAAGACGAGTACCCGTTGCCTCTACTGAAAGAAGTGACAACCAGACTATCGTCGGCAACATTCTTTACCAAGATCGATCTCGAGAAAGCGTACCATAAAGTACCTATGCTTGAAGAAGATATCCATAAGACCTCCATTATCACATCATTCGGATTATTCAAATATTGTTGTATGTCATTTGGCCTTAAAAATGCTGTTTCTACATTCCAGAGGTACATGGACCAAATATTTTCCAAAACTCAATTCCTAGTTAGTTATCTAGACGACATCCTTATTGGAAGCATAAATCCTCAAGAACATTTCACTCACTTAAAGATTGAACTGGATCTTCTCGCCAAAAATTGGATTATAAATAAATATTGTTAAATGTGATTTTTAAAACGAAGATATCGACTTCTGGGGCAACAACATCCGCAAAGGAAAGATCACTCCAATTCAGAACAATTTGGATGCAATAATGGCATTTACACCACCACAAAATGTGCGGGATATAAGAAGATTTTGTGGAATGGTGAAATTTTATCACCAATTCATTCCAAATTGTTCAGAAATTTTAGCACTAATATCCGAATTAACAAAAAACAAAACCAAATATGCTAAAATAACATGAAATGACGAACTCATGAAAGCATTCGAAAATATCAAACTTGAGCAAAAGAAAATTACTGGATTATCCATGTTACAAAACAATAGCTGGCTAACACTTAAAAGAGATGCTTCTAACACAACCATGGGCGCAACACTTAATCAAATGATTAATGATGCTGATTCTTCCGTTTCTTTTTTTTCTCACAGAAATTAAAATCTGCGATATTCCACTTTTGATCGGGAACTTCTTGCAATCTTTCGTGCAGTTAAACACTATAAATTCATCTTAGAACACCGGAGTTCCCTCATATATACAGACCATAAACCATTAACAAAGCTGTTTAATATGGTAAACCCTAGTCCACGTCAGGTACATCAACTCTGTTTTTTGTCACAGATTGATTGTAATATACAATACATTCCAGGAAAAACAAATTTAGTTGTCGATCTTTTTTCACGATCATATATCAATGAAATAAGATTTATAAAAACTTTTGTTATTGAAACTCTAAAAGGCCAACAAGACAAAGTGTTAAATGAATGCTCAAATACTATCTTAAAGTTAAAAAAATCAAAGACATTTGGTTCGATCAATCTATAAATGGAATAAACAGACTACTGATACCAGAAAACCTTATAATTCAGTACATCAAAACCATTCACGAACTTGAACATTATGGAAACAAGGCTACTTATCAATTACTCCGCCTACAAGCCTGTTGGCCAAAAATGCAGAAAGAGATTAAAACTTATGTCCAAAATTGCATCACTTGCAATAGAAATAAGAGCAATTCAAAACCAATATTAACAACGGTAAAATACGATAGTTTAGACAAACTGGAGTTTTTACACATCGATATAACTGAACCATTTCCTCCTAATAAAGATTTTAGATACCTAGTTTGCATTATAGATTGTAAAACCAACTGATTCGAAGTCCTTCCGGTCAAAGAAATATCAGCAGATAATATCATACATTTAATAGAAACTCAATGGATATGCCGATATGGACCACCAAAAATCATTGTTACAGACCAAGGGAGACAATTTGAGTCCAATGCTTTCAAGGTTTTCTATAGAAAATATAATATAAAGAGAATATGTACCACTGCCTACAATCCTAAATCAAATGGAGAGATCAAAATCTTCCACAGATATTTCAAACAAACACTAAGGACAAAATTCAACAATTCAAATTGGTACGATAACATCCACGAGACTTGTTTGTCACTTAGAATAAAACCACACTCAATAACTAACAAATCGCCGTTAGAAAATCTTACCGAAAAGAAATTTCATTTAAATTTATTCCCAAACATCACGTCTAAAACAGATGACGAGATATAACGGATAAATATACTGAAGGGTATATTAAAAACAAATTGACTAAAAATTTTGAAGACAAATTTCTTGGACCGTACTCTGTAAAATGTGTACAGAATAACTCGGTAACACTTGACATAAATCACAAAAACAAAACAATCAACTTACGCAATGACAAATTAAGACAATAACATTCTTTTTACACAAGCTCCGCTTTTGTTGGGCGGGGGCTATTATAATATATTAAAGTTGATAAATATATTGTGGTGTGATTGCTTTCGGTTGTGAATGCTAATTGTTAGGAATTAATAGTAAACGGAAAATTTTTGAAATAGGCAATCGAAATTTAGTTAAATTAGTTAATTAAATATAATTTTATAAAATATCGGTTTAACAAAAAAATAAAACTTTAGTAATTTAGTTCCTCAATTTTTTTAAGAAATAATTAAATAAATAGTGTAAAGTAACTACTTTACTTTCCCGATTGTGCAACAGTTGGTTGATGATATCACATCAACCCGAACTATATTGCACAAAAGAAGGTCAAATTGCGCAAATGCAATTTGATGACGCAAGCGCACAAAATTAATATAAAAAGTAATTTTGTATTTTTAGAAAATAAAGTTTTGATTTGTCTTTGTTTTAGCGTTATCATTTTAATATAAAATGAATGATCTCAAAAAATAGAATATAAGTTAAATGTAAACTAAATAAGAAACAAATTTGTTTTAATAATTGGCAGAATTTCCGGGAATTGAAAATCAGAGTGGAAATTGAATTATTAGAAGATCAACGCAATCAGTCAATTATTTCAAATATTTTTCAATATCCGATAATTAAGTGTCATTAATAAATATAATTTAGTTAGGGATATTTGTTCCTCTCTGTGTGGTGTTCCAACAGATTCTAACACTAATTGTTTAATTTTTTTGGTTTTCTACTGTGTTGTGTTTGCATGTTCATGAATGTGGGTCAAATACTGTTTTTTGAGGGAGATTTTTGGTTGAATGAATTTGGGGATATTTTGGAGAATTTTGAACTCTAATTCGAGTTTGCTGACTGTCCCTATTTTATTTGAGTCAATTAAAAATTGCAGTTCCTTATTTTTGAATAGATAAGGAACTAGTGATGGAAAAAATTACGAATTGAATCAGTTCACGAGCCATTGTAAAGATGAGAACTTGTTGGCCGATAATTTATTTTTGCAGAAGGATCGCGATTTGCGCCATACAACACAGACAATCACTAATAATCTTACTGAAATTAATAAGGAATTTTAAATCTACAAATTTGTTTGGTAAAAATTGCAGGTCTCGATGAGACGATTATGAATTTGGAACAAATGGCGTGTAGAATTGATCTTTATTCTAATTGATTGTAAACGCAAAAGTTATATATAAAATTATATATATATGTAGAATTATATATAATTTAAAAAAATATATCAATGATCGCCTTGCGATCAAATAATAATATCAGAAATAATTTGGATAATATTAAATTTGGCATTGGATGATACACATTTTTTTTGCATCCTAGACTGTTTATGGATGACAGAGGTTATATTTTTTGTGTGTTGATTTTAAATTTATTGTCTATTTGATTTTGGTTTTGTTAATTTTTTTTAATAATAAATTTCACGATTAAATCGCACTACTTCGTTTTCATTCCTTTTATTTAATTATAGTGATAAAATTACACTATATATAGCATTTAATTGAAAAATACAGTTTGTTGATTCATTTAGAATCATAAACAATCTCTTTTAGCAATAAATTCGAATGAAACATAAGTTTAAAATTGTGAATTAAATATATTCTTAATATTCTGTTCCTAAATTAAATCAAATTGAGAAGGGCTATGAATTCTTAGTTGCCCGGGGTTCATTTTGATCTAAAACATCGACTACTACAAAGCTCGGGTAAAAAATTTTTTTCCTACGAACGGACATTTAGCATTGAAATCTAATTTTAAACAGCATGAAGTATAATTAAATTAACTAAAATTTCAAGTGATGAATAAATAATCATTTTTTAATTTAATAATTTAAAATTATGACAAATTAAAAAAATTATAAAAATTAAAAAAATGGTAAATTATTAATATTAGAAAATAAATTATTGAAATTATTAAAATTAGAAGAAATATGATAAATTATTAAATTTAGAAAAAATTAGTAAATTATTTACCTTAAAATTAATTATAAAAATTATTAAAATTAGAAAAAATATGATAAATTATTAAAATCAGAAGAAAGTACACAATAAGACTTCCAAGTTTTCTTATCGGTCATTTCTGTCGTAATTTGATCGAATGTTTTAAATGAATATAATATAAATAATTTTGAATTTGATAACACATGAAATATGTATTTTCTCTTATTCAATTATGAAGAGTTCTTATTTAATATTTTTTTTATTTTTCTTATAGCATGAAGTAACTTGAATAAATTTTCTTTAAAAAATTATTTCAATTTATTTGTTATTATAAATTTATTTTATTCTTTTTTAAAAAATCTTTTTGAACACGAATTTTACTCATTTTATTTAAATTAATATTGTTAGGGTTCTGAAATATACATATGAACACTTTTGATAAAATTTTATATAGGAAAATTTTTAAATAATTCTTTTAGTAAAATTATTAATTTCAAACAAAATAATATTTAGTTTAACAAAACTTAGAATTAAAAATTATAAATATTTTAGTCTTTGTTTTACTTCATCAATTTTCAAGGCTGATGAAAATTACTATATAAACAGCAGCAAATTTAGTTTTAGTTTGCCCAAAAATTCTCTCATCAAAAAACAAAATGAAGCAATTAAACTCAAATTTATTTCTATTATTTATTATTCTTTTTAAAATATTATTCTTTAAACCACAAGTATCCCGTATGGGAGAAGAAGGTTTAATTTAATTTTAAACATTCGTTCGTTTTGGGGATTCACAGTTTTTGCTGTTATCTATTAACTCGTACGAAATATTGTTTTGTGTTTGTGTTCTGTCATCAAGAATTGAATTATTATTATTGTTTTTGACTTGTTAATTCTTGTTATTTGAAATAAAGTTTCATAAAGAATTTGTGTTCATTTTTCATATATTTATGTTGGAAGTCCCTTCTGATTAATTGGAGTCAGATTAAAGATTACAGATTAAAGATTAAAGAATAAAGATTTACGATTAAAGATTTAAGATTTGTGTTTTACAAAGTAAATAATTATATTAAAGATTTCTAATACCCAACAATATAGCAAAATAATGCCAGATTTTTTAATGAAACATAATAAAAATGTGATGTATTTTGGTGGATTGCCCACCTTTCTAAAGAATAATTGAATGAGAGTCAAGCTATATGGAAAACCGAGGTTATGAAAGATTGAAAAGAAACAAAATATTTGTGTTAATTTGTATTATGTCAGTCGAAGAGCTTTTCCTTACTAAAGGCACAATCAATGTAAAATTTAAGAGTATTTTCATGTATTTCTATGATTATTTATAAGCAATGAATAGCAAATTTCAATGGGGTACTTCTATTGACCCATTTTGTCTTTACAAACAACAAAGCATTTATATATTTCCTTAATTTATATGATTGCATAGAAATTAGTAAATTAACATAATAAAGTATTTGTATAATATACATAGAGTCCACTTGTTTGTTGTGAATGTTAAAAAGTGTCTAGAAAATTTTGTCAATTATGATTTAATCAATATATGATCAATAATGCCAGTCAACATTTACTTTTTGAGGAATAATGCATTGATTCATTTACATGTTGACCTAATGGGTATTAGTTAGATATATAAAATTATTAAACATTTTGGCTCGAGCCACTTCTTTTGAGATAATCCTCACTGCAATAATGTTGTAGAATTTTTGAAATATCATGATTCAATCGCTATACATTATTGAGTCTTGCAAACTCAAAATTAATATTTTTGAAAAATAATTTAGTTAGAACTTTTAAGTAATTGACTATTGAAAATGTTTCAGAATTTCGTATTCTATCATTAGAAAATATAATCTGTAAAATGTTTAAACGTATTTGTTTTCTTTTTTGAAATGGTGTGATATTTAAAAAAAATATAATGTGAAAAGGTAAATTTTAAAATAGATACACTTAATACTACTTAAATGTGATTCTGAATGTGTGATCTCATTTGATGTCTCTAGTTTATTTACGAATTTGTTCATCCATTTATGTGAAAAATTATTGGATAATAATTATGTGAGAGAGGAAATAAACAAACAGAAATGGAAAAAAATCTTAAAATTTGAGCCAAAAATGTACTACTTTGTTAACATGGAGTTGCAATGGAATTCTCATGAGCACCAACGCTGGAATCAATGTTTATGAAGTCTTGAAAATAAAATTGATGTGCACTAGAAATGAAACCCAGTATTGTATAGGAGATAAGTAGAATATGTATTTCTGTTTATATTGGTTATCAGAAAGCAACTCCTCATAAACGATTATTAAAATTAATTAATGGTCTTCATCTCAATGTTGAATTTCTTACAGAATATAAAATTAATGATAAGTTTCATTTTCTTGACATTCTTGCCACTTGGATGAATGGAAAATATCGAACTGAATTATATAGAAAGACAACAAATACATGTCTCTACACTACACCAAAGAGCTGTTGTGAGGAAAAATATAGAGAGGGTATGGTAAAGGGTTTAGTTTACAAAGTTTGTAATTTATCTTCCTATTTTAAAATCTCAGATCATGGTTTAAATATTCTTAGAGGACGCTTGTGGAGCAACATGTACACAAACAACTGATAAATCACAACATTAAGAATATATTCGACAAATTATTTACACAAACACAAGTCAAGATAAAAACTAAAGAAAAACACATTAAATAGCACAAACAAACCACCAAAATACCATATTCTGAAGGATTTAGAAGAATTTAAAGAAGAGTATATACAGTATGATTCATAAGTCTGTTCACCCCCTCATATTTTGATTACTTATTTTCTAACTAAAAATTTGACGTCATTTTAATTTTGAATATTTGTTTATATATAGTCTTTTTATGCTACACATTTGAATTTATATGTTAAATATTGAAATTTTCATTAATGACTTATTTTTTTAAATTATAGATAAATTAAATATCAAGAGTATTTAGTGAATTTGAGCGTGGAATGATTGCTACGTTTAAAAATGCAGGAAGCACATGGAATCAAATAAAGGTCGAACTATTTACAAAATATAATAGAAATATTTCAAAATGTGGAATGCAAAAAATATGGGCGAAGAATTTAAAAACAGGAGAAGTGAAAGATCAGCCACGTGGAGGCAGACCTCATAAACTAAGCGCCAAATCAGAAAGAGTGATTAAACGCATAAGTCGTTTAAACAATGTTATCTCCACGTTAAATATTACAAGGATATTTAATTCTTCTTCCTCAATAGCCATCAGTAAGGACTTTACAGAAATATGGAATTCGGGCATTCAAAGCTGTAAAGAAACCTTTCCTTATCGCTAAACAGAGACAAAGAAGAATGCAATGGGCTTCATTATATCAAAATTGGGATAAAGAAACTTGGTATTCTGTTACATTTAGCGATGAATGCATTTTCCAATGTTATAATCATCGTGGTAGACGTTGGATCAGACGAACTAGAAATGAAAGACTCAAACTCGGAAATATCCATGTAACCATGAGCCATGGAGCCAAATTTCATGTCTGGGGGTGCTTTTCGACAAACGGGGTAGGTCTTCTTAGAAAAGTAGAAGGTTCAATGAATGCTCAAATATACCAGGAAACTATAATACATGGCATTGATATTATTGGAAAGTGCTTGGTATTTCCAAAACAACAATTCATTTTTTTCAGCAAGATCTTGCACCACGACACCGTGCACTGTCGACATTTAATTTCTTAAAAAAGAAGGAAGTCGACCTTTTACCATGGCCAGGCAATTAGCCAGACGCAAATCCTATCGAAAATGCACGGGGACTTTTAAAAATGAAATTACAGACGATAAGGTGCACATCGTCAGAACAGCTGTGGGTGGCTGCTCAAATGTTGTATATTCAAATTGTATATACTGTTCAAGCTGTTGTATAGCCATGGTTCTATATACCTTTGGCCATATTCGTGGACGTCGTACAGCCGCGAAACGGACATCTGAATCCCCCTTGCAATTAGATCTGCAATCCTAAAAGTCAGATGTGTTTCTTCAGTACTTATCGCTTCTTTCACTGTCGTCGAGATAGTCGGGGTGGTCCGTCACGGATTGAATCAGGTTGCCTGGAATGTTTAGGTTTTCTATGACTCTTTCTTCTGTATTATTTGTTGTACTGGTTTGTGCTGGTATCATTGTCGGTTCTCCAATTTCTTCTGTCTCCTCAAATTTATGATCCAGGTAGAGGTGTCTGGTCAGCCACCCCTTCGTTTTGTACGACTTTTTACATACTGTACATGAGAATTCTCCAATGTACGAGCTTTTACACCCGTGTCAATTAAGTTTATAAACCAGATTAGCTTTAATCCACAAATCATTTTCGATTTATTTTAGAACAAGCTTTGAACTTTGAGTGTCCTTTAAACTACTTTGACACTACTTATATTCTTGTACAGTATGATTCATAAGTCTGTTCACCCCCCTTATTTTTTGAGAAAAAGATCAAATTTTTAACAAAACATTTATTACGTGGAACTTACAATACTTAGTTGAATGTGCTTTCATGTCCTTTATCATTTTTAATCGCCTAGGCATGGATTCAACAAGACTTTTACAATAGTCTTTTGATAGTTCGTACAATATTTTTGAACAGCCACCCACAGCTGTTCTGACGATGTGCACCTTATCGTCTGTAATTTCATTTTTAAAAGTCCCCGTGCATTTTCGATAGGATTTGCGTCTGGCTAATTGCCTGGCCATGGTAAAAGGTCGACTTCCTTCTTTTTTAAGAAATTAAATGTCGACAGTGCACGGTGTGGTGGTGCAAGATCTTGCTGAAAAAAATGGTCGTTTCTCACAGGGAAGCCGAAAAGATCTCGGAGACCGAAACTATCCGACCCCGTAGGAGGCCAATCGGGGGCTGCTAGTGATTCTTTAGCTTGGGTGGACCCTTTAAAGAGCCTAGAGGCCTAGACCATTCGAAAGAGATGGTAGGCCCACATTGGAGAAACAAATCATCCTCTCAAACTCGGATGAGTGATCATTAACAATAAAATCGATCGAATAAAGATCTTGATCCTTGGTTATATTGTAAAAATAGAATCTCTACTGTTTCAAAGGATGAGTTCTCTGTTTTACAGAATGTATTTGATTCACATTATGAGCTGCAGTTCTGTGAATCATTATTAATAAGACGCTATTAAGCATTCAAAATAGACAAATCACAAAAATCTAGCTAATTTTGAAGAAACATTTTGTCATTATATTCCTATATTATCTTTATAATTAAAATAAATAAAAAATCATTCTTTTAAAATTAACTTTTTATAAACTAACATTAAAACTTAAAAATATTAAATTGTAATTACTTATGATGGAATTAGAAATTCCAAAACATATTTAATAATCAATTTCTTAAACAAAGTTTTAACAAAAAGATTTTTCATATATACAGGGTGTGCCAAAAATATGTATACACATAAAAATTTAATTTTATTGAATTTTATTGAATTTTATTTATGTTTAACTTTAATTATATTTAATATAAATAGTTTTTTTTAACATAAATAGGTTTTTTGTAGATTCAGTCCCTATCATAGGAATGGCATGCAGGCTTAACTTTTTAATGTGTATACATATTTTTGGGACAC